>CAUYLG010035330.1:0-24722 GCA_963573385.1 Cacajao melanocephalus
TTTTATGAAACTTCCTCCCTCTGCAGTAAGAATTCCTTCCCAAAGGATTACAAATCGTTCTATTATAAAGACACATGCACAAGTATGTTCATTGCAGCCCTGTGTACAATAGCAAAGACCTGGAACCAACCCAAATGCCCAGCAATGATAGACTGGACAAGGAAAATGGAGCATGTATACACCATGGAATACTATACAGCCATAAAAAATGATGAGTTCGTGTCCTTTGTAGGGACATGGATGAATTTGGAAACCATCATTCTCAGCAAACTGACACAAGAACAGAAAATCAAACACTGCATGTTCTCACTCATAGCAGGTGTTGAACAATGAGGACACACAGAGGGGAGCATCACATACTGGGGTCTGTTGGGGAGGGACAGCAGGGCATGGGGAGGTTGGGGAGGGATAACATGGGGGAAAATGCCAGATACAGGTGATGGGGGGATGTAGGCAGCAAACCACCTTGCCATGTATGTACCTATACAATAATCCTGCATGATCTGCACATATACCCCAGAACCTAACGTACAATAAAAAAGAATTCCTTCCTCGTTTGCCCTTCCATAGCACTTTGTACCTTGATTTACACATTTAAAATAATCAATTACGTGGGCAACAATTACTGAGTGCCTACTATGTTCTAAGTGTCTACACTTTCCCTGTCTACTCCCCCTATGTTAAATTTATCTTCAGCTCTGCCTCCTGAAAGAAACAACCAAAGCAATATATTAGTGGTCAAATTTTAAACATACTGGTATACTGGGAAAGAAGCTGTTTTTTTTTTAAAGATTTGCAGGACCTTTCCACAGCTCTGAAATTACACCATATAAACCATCTGTTTCTGTCATTTTTGAAGATGTCTACTACATTTAAGCCACACTAAAATAAATTCAATTATCTTTGGTAAGTAGAAAATTAAGAGCAATTCATCTGATAAATGTTTATAAGCATATATTTTTGAGCCACTCTAGCCCTTGTTCAATATACCATGGACTTTCAATTTGACAGCTGTTGTTGAAGAATTTGAATTCCAAATGAGTAGGATGACCCTGTAGCCCTACATTTCTAGAATGCTAAGATTCAAATGAGTATTAAGTATTTGAGTAAAGAGATCTAAGTCTGGCACCTCTGTAATAACGACGTGCATAACTTTAGGAATGGCTGTTGACACTTCTGGAGCTCGGTGTCTTCCAGTAGACTAGAATCCTCTTGAACCCAGAAACCGTGTCATTTTTATCTCTCCACTTAGTAAGCGCTCCATAAATTTTTGATAAACAAAGGACTCCACGATGAAGAATTACATGAAATAAATCCCAAAATCCTTCTCAGTTAGAAGAGCATCTAGCACAGGGCCCGCATGTAACAACCACTCATTAAATATTCAAAGTACACATGAAGACATAATTGAACCGTCTATAATTTCTGATTCTAGTATAAGCAAGATGTTGCCCTGGGCACCATGGTGTCTCAGTAAGGACTAAGATATTGTCCCTGCTGTCACAGAACTCAAAATTTAGCCCAATATTAGCTGCAATGACAAACAACTGTGGAGCAAACAAAACACCTTAGATTCATGATGTTTTATCTGCCTTGGAACACCAGGATATTTCAAGTTCCACCTCTGACTGGCAAAATCACTTTTTATTTCTGCTTCTAATAGACACATAACTAAAGGCAAGGGCTAATGGGATGTCAAAGCAGTGTCATCACAGCCCCTTAATTGATGTGAAGGTGCTTGCATAACTATTCAAAGCAAAATGATGTTCTCACTGATGGGAGATATAGAATGTACAATTTGCATCTCATCAGAAAAAAAAATATTCGCTGGTTTCCTCTACAAAGCACTAATGTTCTCAATACTGCTGACTGTGCTATTTTGAGAAATAGCCAGCATGCCCTCCGCCGTTAGAGAGTAAAAGGAAATATTGCCTCCCCAGGTGTCAGATTTCCTTTCTATAATGGAAGGATGTGTGGGACAGCATTTCAAACATAGTCACAGAGGAAAAAGGAGGCTGACAAGTAAGATGGATGAATGAGAGGGAAAACATGTGTTGAGAAGGAAGCTGTCAGATGTAGATCCCTTTTGTGCATCAGAAGTGTCCTAATTAAAAGTGCCCATCATAAGAGTCTTTGGGGAGCAAAGGAAAAAGAAAGGAAGCCCACATCTTTGCAATACAAGAGATCTCAGAGGCAGGGCTTGGGGGCTCCATCAAACTGCAGTATTCACATTGGTGGCTGTATCCTGGCATCTCAGATATTAACTGCTTCTATAACTCAACCCAGGAAATCTGCATCCTCACCAAGGAAGCCTTTAAATTCAAATAATATCACAAATTAAGTTTAGGTAAAGAAGTTGGAAACACTGGGGTGTTACTATGCAATTTGGGGCTCAGCTTTTCCAAGTTCTCATCAATAATGATTTTTTTCTTTCTCATAATTGGAATCCTGAGCCTTCTGTGTTTACAGTGACATTAGTCAATTCCCTAGATACACTGGGCCAAATTAAATAAAGGACTGCAGGGAAATGTATCTATAGAACATGAATCTTTAATGGGCCTTCATCGCTATAACTCATATAGTAGAAAGAGACTTGCAGAAACAGATCTAGTATCTAGCCACCCATGAAGGCTAGGTGGATGTGAATGGATAAATGAGTATCCCTATTCCTCTTTTGCTTTATAGCATAAAGGGGCTGGATTCAATTATCATTGAGGTCCTTTCCACTCTGACCTTCAGACTCTATCATTTTTCTCATATTTCCCTCCTCCTTCCTATGAGGTAGTTAGGGGCAATTGTTAATTTGTGATGGATTTGTGGTGGGAGAGAAATGGTGGTAGTTAAGAATGTGGGCTCTTATATTGCTCAGGTCCAATTTTATCTGACCACTTACTATCTGTGTGACTTAGGACAAGTTACCTAAACTCTCTGTGTCTCCATTTTTTCATCAATAAAGTGAGGCAATAATAGTACCCATACCTCATACAGTTGCTAAGATCTAATGGGAAAAAAAAACTATACAAAACAGTTGGTATAGTGCCTGTTACATAGTAAACATGCAGCAAATGTTTGCTGACGTGAGGTATATTAAGCATCTAGTGGTCAGAGAGAATACAATCACTGTACACATGTGAGAGGATTCTCTGCCACACGTTTGGTCAGAGGCAGACCTGCAGAAGTGGAGTAATTGCAGGAACGAGGACAGAGATCCTTTGCTACAAAATAAATAAATGCTACTTGCTGATGTCAAGATTTCTTTTACAGTATAAAAAGAGAACAATACTATACCAGTTTGAGTTTATATTCTGTTGTAAATAGATGTATTAGTCTGTTCTCGTGCTGCTAATAAAGACATACCTGAGACTAGGTAATTTATAAATAAAAAGATGTTGAATGGACTCACAGTTCTACATGGCTGCAGAGGCCTCACAATCATGGTGGAAAGTGGGTGAGGAGCAAAGTCACATCTTACATGGCGGCAGGCAACAGAGTGTGTTGTAGGAGAACTGCCCTTTATAAAATCATCAGATCTTGTGAGACTTATTCACTATCATGAGACAAGCACAGGAATAACTCACTCCCATGATTCAATTACTTCTCACTGTGCCCTGCCATGACACATGGGGATTATGGGAGCTACAATTCAAGACGATATTTGGGTGGGAACACAGCCAAACCATATCGATAAATTTTACTCATTTATCAATTTATTGAAAATAGGCTTATAAAAAAGTATTTGATGGAAGAAAAAGGAAGAACAGAAGGATAAATAAAGGATCTACCAAGGGGAAAACAGATGAATGAAAGATAAGCTTCTGTTACTTTTAATATTGCTTCATTTCATTGTCCATCTTGTGTTTATTTATGGATTAGATTGATTTGCATCTTTATAAGCACCTTCTTCAAAATGATTCAGAAGACTCAATTTGGGGAGGCTATATTCAGTCTATATTCATGATTAGGTCACATTCAAAAATTTGGTTTTATTAAGATAGATCTCAATCTGAATCCCAAGAAGGGACTTTCCATTGGCAGCCACCCTTGTAGATTTTTACATACTCCAAAATATTACTAGTCTAAGTACAAGTGAGTCATTTAGAGTGTCCCTGAGGGTTTGACTCCACCAGCAGCACCGCTATAAAATTGAGAACATTGGGCCAGGACACAGATGTCTCCAGAATCAGTCAGTATCAAAGCACATTCACCAATTGCAGCCAAACACAAGCCAAAATATATTCAAAAGTCCATGAGTTGTGTGGCTACCTGATTTCCGGCTCCTCCTTAAGAGTAATTTGATAAAATATACCTGACAGGCATGAGGTTTGGCAGAGAAATACCAGATAAAGATTATAACCTCATTAAATTTTTGAAAACCCACTTACGTTAGTATTTTTCAGCTAGTAGGATTAACTTGTCAATCATATTGAACTACAGTTTTTATTTATTTTACTGATGCAAAAACATCATAACAACACAAGCCAGAGTGACACAGCAAGCTACATAAAAACAAGGGAGGAAGAAGAAGGGAGGGAGTGAAAAAGGAAGGACAGAAGCTTAGTTTCAAAATTAACTCAAACAAAAAGTGAGCAATCCAAGAAACAGCAAAACCTATCTGCAGTCAAAGGGAAGTTTTTCTGTGCCTTTGTATGTCACATTCATTCAAATGTCATTGCTTGCCTTTTCTGTTGCCTTATTGACTAAATCAGGTCAACCAAACAGCCAATTCAATCAATTGTTTAACAATACGCTGATGACCTCTTTCAATGATAGAGATTTGCTTTGAAAACACCAGTTTTAGTCGAGTGCAGGATGCAATATCTTCTACAAAGTGGTTATCCAATAATAATTTGTTGATTGATTTAGTTACTCTAATAATGAAAAATATAGGCTGATAAACACTCCAAGTAACACTTTTAAATCAAAAGTTACATATACAATCTGCCATGTTAGTAAACTTAAACATTCTTTGAGAATATTAATTTCTAAGAACCTAAAAGAAAGAAACTACCAATCTTTTTTTCTTAAAGTGCAGGTTGTCTTCCAATTGGTAGGCATATACAAGTACAGGAAACATTGACTATAACTGCTTTTGAAGGAATTTTGGCTTTTGTAAGTTCTAGGAAATGACTAAATGACTTATAAGAGCAATGGCAAGAGGAGACTTACCTCCCCTCATGTTATCTACTGAAGAGTAAATGAGAACCTGCACTATTAAATTGGTCCTTTTTAATCAATGTTTAATTATGTAGGTTATGGAGAATGTACTAATGGTCCTTTTATGAATATTAAATGAGCAGAAATATTCTGTATCCTGGAGTGCAGAAGAAGGAATCAGTCATGAACATTACTTAGCCAGTTTGCATGAAACAGATATTTAACACTTTCACTGAAATTTAGCACATAGAATTGCATGCTACATCTACAGAGAAAGCAGAGGTATTTGTAAAAGAATAAACTGGATGGAGGAAATAATGGAGCCAAACATTTCAGGTGTGCTTTTTTTTTCTCCTTTGTAGATTTACATAGTGCTCAAAGATAGACACCAAAATGCAATGACTACTAAAATCAAATAAAGCTTGAGGCAAATTTCTTCAGACTTCCAAGGAGTACTCCTAAAATTAGTAAGAATGTCAAGATTAACCAATGATGAAAGTCAAGCAAGAGGAAATGAAAACATGGAGATTATTAAAATAGCATTCAACAGAAAATGGTGCATTTGGAAGACAAAGAAAGATCCAACATACACATAATTGGTGTTTTGTTTTAAAGACACTAAAAAAAATCTGGAACCAAAACTAATTTTCCCAAAAAGATAAAAAAAAATTCAAGACATAAAATAGAACCAAAATGTATAGTTTAAAAGATCACATCATATTCCAAGAGGGGTAACACTGATATAAATGCAGACTTGCCCTGTTTAAGTTACCAGACTCTTGTGGGCATGACATCAAGAACACCAAAGCAACTATGAGAGTAAAATTTAATCAGCTTAGCCTCAGCCTTCCTACAGCCACATTCAATGCTGGAAATTGCTAAACTTTCTACAAAGTTCTGGGGGAAAGCGTGGTCTTAAAAAAGTATGTAATTATATACTTGCAATGAGAAAGGCCAAATATACACCCTCATATATTCCAAATTTCAGGTAATAGAGTTTCTATGGAGACTGCTTGGGGAAATGACTTGAAAATAAACCTCAGCCAATCAAGTCATGAATGGAGAAGCCATAATGAAAAGACTGGTTGTGAGCACTGAATAAATTTAAATATAAGATTCGGGCTAAGTAACTGTGTGCAGAGGATATGAGTTTTATAGACCAAAGCAATGAAAAAATATTATACCTAAAAATGTTGACAGGTAAAGAAAGGAGGTAAGAGAATAGTGTAAATAAGCTAATCTCCTCCTATTTCCAAGTTGGGGTCAAAAGATACAGTTTAAAGCAGATAAATCTCAGGCTTCAGTGTAATATGTTAAAGTACAAAATAACTTCTAGAGAAATTAAGAGAAATAATATAAACAGTACAAGTTGGGTTGTGGAAGGGAAGGAAAAAAGATAAGAAAAATCATAAATATTAATTTCCTCATCTATGAGAGAAAAAAGGAATATTAAAAGATAAGAAACAGAAGTTATATTTTTAAATCATTAAAAAACATAAAAATTAAAACAATATAAGCTAAATAAGAGGTATAAAAAATATATAAACAAAAGAAACGCTACAAATAAAAAATACCAGCAATGTAGTTTGTAATAGCAAAAGTAAAGTAAATAGGGCCATGAAAAGATAACTGATTAAATAACTTTTGGAATATCCACACAAAGGAATAGCATAGAGTTATTTAAGAAATGAGATAGAGTTTTTTTGAAAACAACTGTTAAGTTACCTGGTAAAGGAAAAAAAAAGTCAAATAGTATATAGAGGATTTTTCCACTTATGTAAAAAAAAAAATATATATATATATATATATTCAATGTACATACACACAGATACACACACAACAAATATTGGTATAGTCAGGGCATGTTTCTGGAGGTCCATAGAAGAAAATATTAATAACGATACTTCTTTCTTGAGTGGAAGAATGGTATAAAATTGAAGAAGAGTTACTTTTCTTTGCATTTCTTTTGGTACAATTGTTAATACTTTGAAAAAGATAAAACAAAACCAGTAAGTGCAAGAAAATATACATATGTATACATATATACATATAAATATATATTTCTTAGCATTTAATAAATGTGTGTGTATGTAAGAGTGTGTGTATGTTCAAAGAAGTATCACAAAGTCACAGAGTAAACAAGTTGGCCAATAAATTTTGTTAAGAAAAAAAATTTAAAAATCAGATTTGATTTTTTACCTTGTATTAAAATAAATTCCAGAGCAATACAAGAGATAAATGTAAAAAAATAAAATAAAATAAAGCCAGCCACAGCAGTGCATCCCTGTATTCCCAGCTACTTGGAAGGCTGAGCAAGGAGGACTACTTGAGGCCAGGGCTTTGAGAACACCCTAAGAAACATAGAGAGATCCCATATCAGAAAAGAAAAAGAAAAAAAAAAACTGTAACAGAAAAATTTAATTTATATCTAGTTGGAAAGTGATTTTCTAGATATTATAAAAAGACAAATAAAGAAGCATTTGCAACAATATGGCAGTCAAATGGGTTAGTTAATGTTCTTAATACTTAAAAAGCTCTTATAAATCTTTAAGAAAAACATATTCTTGGTCAAGAAAATAAATATATATAATTCAATTGATTTTTATTTAGTTGGTGAACTTGTGGTATTAGGATTTGGGAGATTAGAGGTGAGCTAAGAGCTCTCAGAGAGTTTACAGTTTAGTGGAGGAAGTACATTCTAGAATTGGATGAATTCTCATCTTCTAATTAGTTGGTCAAAATGATTGACTTCCTAATTACAAAAGGATCCACAACTGGTTACTTTGTTTTATAATCACTTAAAGCATATGGGGCCAGGTGCAGTGGCTCATGCCTGTAATCCCAGCACTTTGGGAAGCCAAGTGGGCAGATCACCTGAAGTCAGGAGTTCGAGACCAGCCTGGCCAACCATGGCCAACATGGTGAAACCCCATCTCTACTAAAAGTACAAAAATTAGCTGGGTGTGGTGGCAGGCACCCGTAATCCCAGCTACTCAGGAGACTGAGGCAGGAGAGTCAGTTGAACCCAGGAGGCAGAGGTTGCAGTGAGCTGAGATCACACCACTGCACTCCAGCCTGGGCAACAGTGAGACTCCATCTCAAACAAAAATAATAATAATAATATAAATAAAGCATTTGGAAGCCAGGTGTTATTCATAACTAATTAGGATGCATTTATAACAATATCAATGCATATAGCAATATCAACACATGCCTTGGTCTCTGCTACCTACTAGGCTGTAGAAGTGCATTATTTCACTTCGTCCTCCCAACTATAGGAAACTGCTTTTCTATTTTCTCCATTTTGCCTATGGGAAAACTATGGGGTCTAAAGAGATGAAGCAATGTGTACAAACTCATTCCTTTGTAAAAGGTATCATCTAAGTCCTTTTCAACCCGCAAATCTATGCAGTAAGGTGATAATATTTGCAAAGAGCAAAATTGGTCATAAACATATACCTTCTAGGTCAGATAATGTGCTCCATAGACATAGCTCTCTACAAAACATGAATGGTTGATTTTGCAGTATAGACAAACTTAATTTATACATTTCTTGATTTCCTGTAAAATATTTTCCCTATAAAATATATATACACACACATATATGTTTTCATTTTGTTGGTTTCATTTTGCCTCTGATACTCATTAATGCTGCAGTTTGATTAAATGATACAATTGCCCTTGAACTCTCTCTATATTCCAAGGCAGCAGAGCAGGAAGAAACATATGGCACCCGTGCTGTGGCAGCACAATTTTAGGCCTCCTCAAGAATTATGTGGCCATGGTGGTGATTTGCTATCAACAATTTCACAACTCCTAATTCAGAGCAGTGGATTCATGGCCTTAAAATGTGAACCTGTCGCTCAGCCAGGCAGCCTCTCATACTCTGAGCAGTCCAGCATTTCAGCAGGCAGCCTCTGAGTTTCCTTGCTCATGACCACTGCACTCAGGAAAATTTGGACCAACTCAGCATTCAAGGACAATAGGATAGGCGTGTGCTCTGTAAATAGCATGCCACATGATTATCAGGACAACAGACTTTGTATGAAGCAAAAGGAAGAAGACACTTTCCAAGCACAAAAAAAAAAAAAAAAAAAAAAAAAAAAAACTATGTGTGATCATTTACAAAATCTTCTATTCATTGATTGACTAAATGATTACTTTTGCCATTGTAAAGTCTTGTGTTTGAAAAATAAAATTTCATCTCAACATTATAGTATTTTCATTGGGATTTCTTTTCAGTTAAAATCTGAAGTGCCCACAATTCTCATCAGTATAGGATATCTCTTCCTGGTTTGTTGAATTTATTTTTTCTGAACAGCTTTGTTGTAGTAATAAATTTTTATCATATGAGGCTCTACATTCTAGCAAATTTGTAGTTGATTATCCTAAACTACAAATTTGCTATCCTAACAAGACCAAGTTTCCAGAGATAGTTGGCTGTGACCTTGTGGAACCAAACACAGGATGATTTTTTTTTTTTGCAAACTAAATTTTTTATTATACTTGTATAAAAGGGAAAAAGCACACTTAGAAATTAAAAGCTATGTTGTCTCATGAAAAACATATGGAGCCCTAATTTCAATAATGCTGTTAAACATACCCTTTTCCTTGGATATGCTATACACTGTAGCCCTTGATTCCTGATAGAAAGCATCAGCACACTTATTTTCTATTACAACATGTATGTGTCACTTTGTAGAATGTAACCTGGTTTTAGAAATGGCCCCTTATCATTGATTATTTGTTAATCATCTGTTGAATTTCATTGTGCCAATAGACAATGGACACCTTGCTGTCACGAAAAGGCAGGGATTGCTGGTGATAATGGCACGACCACAACCAGAGTCTTCTCCCCTGTCCTGCTCCACAACTGTCTCCCTCACTGTCCTGGGCCAGGATGTTACCTGAAAAGCAAATGTAGTGTTTTCCCACAGGCCTGTCCTCATGGGTTATGGTAAGAAAACATAAAAGGAAGATGACATACATCCTGGTTTTAAATAAGAAAGGAAGGGAGTACCAATACTGATATTATTCAAACATCATAGAACATGAAGAAAAACAGATTGTTGAAGACCGCAACCAGGAAATTCCAAATACTGTCCTTCATCAACTCAAATGCCATAGCCTTTGACCTTGAACACTGTGAAGCTCACTCTGACAGTTAGCCTGTTTAAAATCCCTCAGAGCCTCCCTCACCCACAGGCTAAGCACCAAGGGCTTTAACTGGGCACATGAGAGGTGTCTGTGACCTTGGTTCAACTCTAACTGTTTCTTGTCACTCCTTGACCATTTGTATAAACTTTTCAGAGACCCCACATATCCCAGGCTGTTTTCACTTCTGGACCTTTGCTTAGGTTCTGCCATCTGTCTAGAATCCCGCGACTGTTGTCCCCTGGCTAACATCGGAGATCCTGTAATAACTATCCTCCCAGAAAACTTCCTTTGCTTCTCTTTGCTCCCATAATGTCTTGCACATGGGTCTCTCATTCCAGTGAGATGAATTTCTTACCATTGCCTATTAATTTGTATGTTTCCTTCAAACACTGTGAGGTCTCCAAAGTCAAGGACTGTGTCTTATTTATCTACATACTCTGAAGCTCTGTATAGCCTCTGATGCATAGCAGGAGTTTAGTAAATATAGGTTGAATAAGTCCCCAAAGTCAAGGATTGTGCCTTATTCATCTACATCCTTTGATGCCCTGTATAGCCTCTGGTATATACTAGGAGCTCAGTAAATATGGGTTGAATAAGTAAGTTATCTGTAAAGGCTTCAAATCCTTATAATGACTGTATCTTCAAGTATCAATTAAGAGGAAAAACTGAGACATAACAGCATTAGCCTAATTGTGTTTTTCTTCAGTTACCTTGAACAAGTTACTTTTCCTCAGAAGCCCTAATTCCCTCATCTGTACAATGGGTACAATACTAGACTACACACCTCAAAGAGTTGTGACAATTAAATAAGAAAATATCTAGAAAGATGCTTAGCCAAGCTCCTACCATATAATAAGAATTAAATGAATGTTAGGTACTACAAATGATTAATGTAAAGCTATCCCTTTGACTTCTGATAACCATATTTTGCAAGAGTTAAATTTTCAGAATCGTTTGTCATTTGTTCTTGCTAAGGTATTTTTTTTGTCTTTTTTTGAGGGTTTCGCTGTGTGGTGTTACCCTTTTATCTGAATCATGCTTACCCTTTCTTCAGTTTTCTCTCTCTCTTTATTAGAAGAAATAGAGAGAGATAATAATTCAGGTGCCCAGTAATTCAGAGCTGGGTAACTCACCACACATTGAGTCAACAGGGATTCCAATTTAGAACCATTTCAACAGATATCATCCTCTGTGAATATTTCAAAATGATGGACATGGCTGTTTTCGCTATTCCAAATTACCATATGTGTCCATCACTCAAATTTGTTTCCATTCACAAATAAGTTCTATGGTGTTATTCCTGAAAAGAAAGGAACCACAAATCCAAATTTCCATATACATCAGTTTTAGTCATTTTCATTCCCATCAAGATTTGGCAAGGGAAGGGGAGGTTTATAAATTGATGATAGGAGTAAATTATGCATAATCCCATAGGTCAGCAATGTCTTAAAGCATGTTAAAAACTAAAGGTCAAATCCTCAAAAGTCAAAGTTATTTACCAAAGGCAGCAATATTATTTTACTTATTTTAAGACCACAAACACTCTTATTTCCCAAAAGGTCTTGAAGATTTGCTTGTACTGTAAGTAGAATTGGAAATAAAGCTAACTTTGGTCCTCTACTAATTGCAGACCACCCTGCTGTTTGTGGCAGGGTGGTCTCTTCCTAATGCCAAAAATACACCAGGCCCATTTCCATTTTTTTGCTTTTACGCAAATTTTCTCACTTTTACTCAAATTTTCTCCATTCTCTAAACAACTACTTTCTCCATTCAAATCCTGGGCTGTACCATTTATTAGCTCTGAGATCTTGGAAAATATATTTAACATTCTCTAAACCTCAATTTCCTCATCTATAAAATAGAGATATTAATAAAAATACTATCTATCTCAAATGGTTGTCATCATGATTAAATTGGATGATGATTTAATTTTTTAGCCCTTTTCCTGGCGCTATATAACATACACTTCACGAGCAAATATATTGTTGCTGCTGTTACGTTGCCTAGTCTATTCTACCCACCTACAAAGGTTTACCCTATATTCTTGGGTAGCTTCTGTCTTCACTGTGTGTATGAGTTGCACTCAGCACTTGATATTTTATATATATCCCATGAACAACATGGGTTTGAACTTATGGGTCCACTTACACCTGGATTTTCTTCCTTCTCTGCCAAACCAGAGACAAAAAGACCAACCCTTCCTCTTCTTCCTCCTCCTCCGCCTACTCAATGTGAAGATGAAAAGGATGAACACCTTTTTGATAACCCACTTCTACTTAATGAATAGTAAATATATTTTCTCTTCTTTATGATTTTCTTAGTAACATTTCTTTATCTCTACTTTGATGTATTATAAGAACACAGCATATAATACATCTAAAAAAAAATCTGTTAATTGACTGTTTTTGTTATAGGTAAGGCTTCTGATTAACAGTGGTCTATTGGTTAAGTTTAGGGGAGTCAAACGTTTTGTACAAAGTTTTTTACTGCATGGGAGTTCAGCACCCTTAATCCCCATATTGTTCAAGGGTTAATCCGTATCTTCTTCATATTATTGTAAATGCCAATACTCTGTTCTCCTTCTAGGCACACAAGCGAATTGTCCTTTCCCACCCTTCCTGCCATTTGGAGTGGGGCAAGCCCACATGAATAGTTCTGGCCAATGAGCTGTAGTCAGAAGCGACATAATCCCTTTCAGGCTATGGCATTTAATTGCTGGTGAGAGACCCTCTAGAACCCTTTCCTCAGCTCCAGTCATCAATCCTGAAAACATTTGTTGAGACAAGCCCCTATCAGCCTAGACCCTAAGTGACTGTGATAAGCAGAATCTACACTATTCCAACAACAAAAATGAATGAACTACTGATACACACACTAACATGGATGAATCACAAAAACATGTTAACTGAAAGAAGCTAGATAGAAAAGAGTACATTCTGTATGACTGCATATCTATGAAATTGTGGAACAGATAAAACTAATCTATAGTGACAGAAATCTGTAGTGCTGCATCAGTGGCCGCATAGGGCATAGGATGGGGGCATACTGTGAAAGGACACCAGGAGAATTTTGGGGGTGATTGGAATGACCTATGTCTAGATTATGGTGATTTTTCATAACTCATTGGACTGGACTCTTAAAATAAATGCAGTCATTGTACATAAATTCTACCTCAATAGAGTGACTTAGAAACAAACAAAACAAAACAAAAATAAGCAGCATCTTTCTGACAATTCTTGCTGGATTTGTAACAATAAGAAATAAATCCTGCTTTTTAAGTTTCTGAGACTAGAAAGGAAGGTTGTTTGTTACTTCAGCCTATCCTAACTAACATATATACATTGGTTTTATCCTCTTGACCAGAATGTCAACTTTTTTTTTTCTTTTTTCTTTTTTTTTTTTTTAATTATACTTTAAGTTCTAGGGTACATGTGCAGAATGTGCAGGTTTGTTACATAGGTACACACATGCCATGGTTGTTTGTTGTATCCATCACCCTGTCATCCATATTCGATATTTTTTCTAATGCTATCCCTCCCCTACCCCCTCAACCCCCAGCAGGCCCCCCAGTGTATGATGTTCCCCTCCCTGTGTCCATATGTTCTCATTGTTCAACACCCACTTATGAGTGAGAACATGTGGTGTTTGGTTCTCTGTTCTTCTGTCAGTTTGCTGAGAATGATGGTTTCCAGCTTCATCCGCGTTCATGGAGAAGGAGCAAAGTCGTACCCTTCTTTCTACCCCACAGCATTAATCACAGGCCTAAATACACAGCATCTTCTACTTGACTTGGGCCAACCTAAAAATTTCAACATTGCAATTGAGATCCAAAAGGAAAAATGCTTCCAGAAACCGGTTTCTAGTCACTAAGTGGAAAACAAACAAATAAAAAACCATATTATTAAATAGGATCCTAGGTCCTATATTCTTCATTCAAGACAGATCCTAAGAGAATCTGATGGCAAATCCCCAACACCAGTTATGGCAGAGCTGTAATAGTAGCTGTAAACCAAGCTGAAGTAGCTCATGTGACTCAGGGAAGCACGGACTGAAGATGTTACTATCAGGAAAGAAAGTTAAGGAGTGGTTGCAAAGATTAGGAAAGCATCATTTCCTGAAATCAATTTGTCATGAGGACATCTGCCTAAGAAAAGGACCATTTGGTCATTAGAGAAACGCAAGTCAAAACCACAGTGAGATACCATCTCACACCAGTTAGAATGGTGATTATTTAAAAAATCAGGAAACAACAGATGCTGGTAAAGCTATGGAGAAATAGGGAAGCTTTTACACTGTTGATGGGAGCGTAAATTAGTTCAACAATTGTGGAATACAGTAAGCGATTCCTCAAGGATCTAGAACCAGAAATACCAGTGATTCTATTACTGGGTATATACCCAAAAGATTATAAATCATTCTACTATAAAGACACATGCATGCATATGTTTATTGCAGCACTATTTACTATAGCAAAGACTTGTAACCAACCCAAATCACCATGGAATACTATGCAGCTATGAAAAAAGAATGAGTTCATGTCATTTTCAGGGACATGGATGAAGCTGGAAGTCATCATTCTCCACAAACTAACATAGGAACAGAAAACCAAACACTGCATGTTCTCACTCATAAGTGGGAGTTGAACAATCAGAACATACAGACACAGGAAGGGGAACAGCACACACCAGGGCCTTCTAGGGTATGGAGGGAAAGAGGAGGGAGAGCATTAGGACAAATACGAGTGCATGCAGGGCTTAAAACCTAGATGACGGGTTGGTAGGTGCAACAAAAAACATGGCACATGTATACCTATGTAACAAATCTGCACATTCTGCACATGTATCCCAAAACTTAAAGTAAAATTTTTTTTAAAAAGGACCATTTGCTTGATCTCTCAATGCTATCTCTGATGCTGTTCAGTATATTTACAAAATAAATTTTTGGCCCCAAAAAATCATGCATTTCATGGAGAAAAATCACATGACAAATGGAACAGTTCAGATAACCCAGAGAACAATCCACTTTGTTTTGCTAGGTTATGTGCTAATGGCAGGCCTGATAATGTTCCGCACCAATATCCCACACCAACCCTGAGTAGGGGTGGGTCATACACCAAGACTTAGTAGGGTGATTTCAGACATCTACAACAAGGTAAGAGAGGGCTGACAGCCAGATGAGAGGAGACTGAGGATCATCCAAGTATGTTTTAAACTAAAAGAAAATGCACATAAATAAGGTTCTCCTCCAAAGGCTTCTACACTTAGTAGACAATCAGAATCAATAGGCACACTTTTCCTTTTAGAGACAGGGTCTCATTCTGCTGCCCGGACTGGAGTGCAATGGCACAGTCACGGTTCACTGAATTCTCCAATTCCTGGGCTCAAGTGCTCCCCTACCTCAGCCTCTAGAGTAGCCAGGACTACAGGTGCATGACACTGTACCTAACTATTATTATTATTATCTTTTTTAAGACGAAGTCTCGCTCTGTCACCAGGCTGGAGTGCAGTGGCACAATCTCGGCTCGTTGTAACCTCCACCTTCCAGGGTCAAGTGATTCTCCTGCCTCAGCTTCCTGAGTAGCTAGGACTATAGGCACATGCCACTGGGCCCAGCTAATTTTTGTATTTTTTAGTAGAGATAGGGTTTTACCATGTTGGCCAGGATGGTCTCAATCTCTTGACCTCGTAATCCTCCTGCCTTAGCCTCCCAAAGCACTGGTATTACAGGTGTGAGCCATCACAGCTGGCCTACCTGGCTATTTTTTAAATATTTTTTTTATAGATACAGGGTCTCACTATGTTGCTCAGGCTGATCACAAACTCCTGGCCTCATGCAATCCTCCCATACAGACACATTTTTAAGAATACAGATTACCAGGCAGCATCCCAAACTGACACACTTCGAATCTCCTGGGATAAGACAGAGAATACTTGAAACACACATAAATAAGGTAGAATACTTGCTACTCATACTATTGTCAGTTAAGTTTGATGATCAGTTTGATCTAGGGAACCTCAACTCTATTTTCCTGAAAAAAGAAAAATCATTCCTTCTGCAGCTAGGAATATTTTGGGTCCTACAGAGAAAATCAAGGTGCTGCCCGTCCTATAGAGAAAGTCACCTGGAAACCTGGAGAATAAAGAGAGATGTTGGTAGGGACTGTTCCAACTTTCCCTCTTACCATTAGAGACCCAAGAACTAAGAGGAAGTAGGGGCTCCAAGGAAACCCGGGTGGTCCTCACCTTGTTTTAATTACATGACTCCACTGTCAGGTGTTTTCCTGAGGGACAGAGGCTCCGTGCGGTTACTGACAAACCTGAGAGGCAGCCTGGGAGTCTTCCAGCCTTCTGTGCTGTCATTTTACCTGTTTCAAGAGAAAGTTCAAGGCAATGTAAATAATGTATATCTTTTCTTTAAAAATCAGTGTAAATATTTCATAGACTGTACAGTAAATAATAAATACATTTGGCAAAAACAATATAAATATTTGATAGTTTGCAGAACAACTCTTAAGCCTGGAATTACACATGAATGTTCAAAAAAATCCAATAAATCCTAAATTACATACAAATGGTTCAAAAGCAACCCAAACAGAGTCATGGATGCAGTTTTAAAAACTGCTGTGTTCCTCTCTTCACCAGGGGAATGTTAAATCAAGATGTTACTGTCTGTAACTGCCAGCTTGTGGATCATCTGAAATTTTGGTAACTCCCAAGTGCCTATGCCTTCTGATAATACTTGGCTTGCATCTTAAAACAATAAAAATGCCCTCTGCCTATGAGAGAAATTCAGGAATACCACACTATGTAGCTGCTGCTTTTAATCCAAAGAATTTCCAATCCTGCAATCGTTGCTCCATAGAAAGATTGAATAGTAAACATCAAATGCCTCTTGCAAACCAAGCAGGTAAGATTTCTCAGACCCATCATCGGTAGGTTGAATTTGGAGGAGGAAGCTTCAAACAGTTAAATGTTTTTTTGAGGTTATCAGGGACTTGTTTTATATTCATAAAATAATCAGTCCCTTCTGCCACTGGCTCCTGGTCCTTAATCTGTTCCATCTTCACATTTCTGTGCTCTTCTATAATGATATGGAGCTCCAGTCCCCATAACCCACACAAGTTCATCTGTGTCCTCCTCCACTCCTATTAATTCCTGCCATGTATGCCCTTCGAGACTCAGTCCCAGGAGGGCTCCCTTGGGAGATCATTCTCACTGAAACTTGCATGTGCCTCTATTGTAGCATGTGTCCTAGAAAATTCAAAGAGTTGTTTACATTATTTATTCACTACCATATCCTAGAACCTAGAAGAGTATCTGGCACAGTCAACTCCATAAATATTTGTTGAATAAATAAATGAAGGGTTGCACGCATGTCAGTCTTACCTAGTGACCAAGGACAGTTATGTTGTTGCTGCTTTTTTTGAGACAGAGTCTCACTCTGTCACCCAGGCTAGAGGGCAGTGGTGTGGTCTTGGCTCACTGCAACCTCTGCCTCCCAAGTTCTAGTAATTATCCCACCTCAGCCTCCCGACTAATTGGGATTACAGGCACACGTCACCATCCCCAGCTAAGTTTTTGTATTTTTAGTAGAGATGGGTTTTCACCATGTTGGCCAGCTGGTCTCGAACGCCTGACCTCAGATGATCCATCCACCTCGGCCTCCCAAAGTGCTGAGATTACAGGCGTAAGCCACCGCACCCAGCCCAAGCACAGTATTTTGGTATTTTTATACATCATGTTTTCAGAGCCTGTTCCAGGACCTCACACAGAGTAGGTGCCCAATAAAGATATATTGAGTGGATAAACAGACCTAACCAGGTAATGTGTCAGTGTGTAATGACGGCAGATTCAGTGAGCAAAACAGAAGGGAAGAGGGAGAGAAGAAACAGGGATGTGCCAAACTCCAGCTTCACTCTTCCTATTGAAATATACATATCCCTGGGGAAGATTAATAAGAAAGGGTTATGAGGAGCAGGAAGGGTATTTTTTTTTTCAAAAATAAATCTTTATGAGTTTTAAAAAATCTTTCTGGTTACACCCATATAGCATTTATACAGTACATACTTCTAAGAAGCTCAAAGCACACCCACATTTGGCATCAAATCACTCCTGTGTAGTTAGTTGATGGAGGTCATTTATTCATCTCATTTTCCCCTTGAAGGAAGAAAAGCAAATTAAAGGAAAATTTCTAAAGACTTGTCCAGAGGCACTCAAACATGCAGCAGTGGAGCCAGAGTCCTTGCCACAGCTGTTTAGAGCATATTGACCCAAAAGGTTAGAAGGGCAAGTCTGATATTAAGAAGCTCCAGCTGTCTATAATCTACTAATCAACAAAACTTCATGCAATCTTAGCTCTTTGGACAGCATGGAACAAGTTGAAAGAGCTGTGCAGTGTACATAGGTGTTCCAACACATCCTATTGTTTGAAGGTAAAGAAAATTTTCAGTTAAGTTCAGTAAGGAGTGGTGTAAGGGAGTCAATCAGGTTTATACCTCTTTAAGTGTTTTAGCTATTTGTAATAAAATACACCCTAGGATATTGACAGGGAGAGGCATTCAGAGAAAAATAAGATATGGTTTCTGACCTCATGGAGCAAAGAATCTAGTTGACTAATAGACTAATAGGCTAATACAATAATCTAGTTGAATAACCTAGCTGACAAAACAAGCACTCAGGAAATGTTTAAACTTGCATTAGATGGCAGGTTTAATTAAATGAAAGAAATAACACACCATTTACGGTCCTGTTTGCTGCATGAAACAGTGACTGAAGTAGAAAAGAAACTTAGTGTAAGTCCATGGGGTATTATGGGATAGAAAAGAAGGCTGAAGAGGCATGAAGTCTCAAAATGAATTAACAGTTCTTTGTGTCTTCCAAGATTCTATTCAAGATTCACAGTCTCAGTAGAAAGAGTCCAGTGGGCTGGTCCCTTTGGCCATATTGGAGCAATAATAGAAGACCTGTATGGACTTCTCAGCCTCTCACATAGGAGAGCAGAGCCTCTGGGATTATCACTCCTCTGCGCTGCCACCCACTGAGTAATTCCCCAAAGGGCACTGAGGTGCTATCAGGAGGGAGGAATGCAAGAAGGGCCACCAAAAGATGGCAAATGCTCTTTACCATGAAAGAAATTCAGCAGAGGGGGAAATCTCTGGACATGAATCAGGGAAGAATCACGGAGGAGGTGGGACTTGAGGTTGGTAGATGTGTTCCCAGCACTTAATTAGATGGAGCAAGAAGAAAACTCATGACTAATGCAGGAAGAGGTGAAGTCAGGACAGCAGATAATGCTGTCAAAGCAAAAGTTCATTGGTCTTAAATAGTAATAATAAATACATATATTTTTAAAATGCACCATTTTATTTGGTTGCCAGGCAAGAGAATATATTCCAATGAAGAAATGTACTGAACTAGGTGAAAGGTAAAAGTTGGGAATTTTAAAGTTGAATATTCCATATTCAAAATGCTTGGGATCAGAAGTGTTTCAGATTTTGGATGTTTTTAGATTTGCATTAGACCTGCTGATTGACCATCCTAAATCCAAAAATCTAAAATCTTAAATGTTCCAATGAGCATACCCCTTGAGCATGATGTTGGTGCTCAAAACATTTTGGATGTTTGATCATTTTGGTTTTTGATTATTGGATCTGGGATGTTCAACCTGTATTTGCAAATGAGTTGATAGTGGCTATGTCAAACTTGCTCTCTGCACAGTACAGAATGAGCCAATAGTGCTGTGCTATGTACACGAGTGTTCCAACAGGTCCTGTTGTTTGTAGGTAAAGAAAGTTTTCAGTAAGGACTGATGTAAGGGAGTCACTCAGGTTCCAAGTTCTTTAATTGTTTTAGCTAGTTGTAATAAAACACAGTATTCTGTTTTCATATCTCTTGGGTAGGAGGAAAACTTTCCTTTCAGACTGCTTGGCTACAGTATTAGTCACATATAAGAATCGTAATGTTTATATGTGCATAAAAAATAAAGTTTAAACTTTAATGTTTACCAATTCTTTCACAAATGTTAACACAACTGAGCCTCAAAAAACCTCTATGCCGTATCTATGATCTCTGTTTCTGTTTTCATTTTACAGAAAAGAGCCAAGTTCAGAGGTAAATAACTTGCCCAAGACAGCAATCAGGGTCAGCCAGCTGATTATGTATTTCTTTTTCCAAGTCATGCTTCATAAGAAGGCAGCAAAATATTGTACCACATATGAAACTTTAGTAATCCACGCTTTCCTAAGATCTAGATGGAATTAAATAACCTAATAAACATTATATATATATATATATATATATATATATATATATTTAAGATAAAGATAAAATTCCTCTGATTAAAAAAACTAATAACAACAGCTCTTTGAAAGAGAGAAATGGTCGTGGACAGCATGTGTCATCAGGTATCAAATATTTACTCAGTGCTTCACTTTGGGAAAACTCTCCTCCAAGACAAGCCAGGGCCCGTGACCAAGAATCTGGGAAAACTGAGAATCAGACTGGAGGGAGAAATGAGAAAGAGGCAGGACTGGCCTGCAACCAGAGTTTTAAGGGCAGGGGATACAAAGGATTTCATTGAAGGCAAAGCTGTAAGCCAGAAGGAAGCGGGTGATTGAACCAGAACTTCTCTGCAAAAGCAGAAAAGGCAGAAAGAAATCAGAGAGTTAAGAGACTAGAGCCAGAAACTTCATGCAGAATGGTGGGGAAGAGGCTTTTGGAGGGTAGGGAGTTTCCCCGAGGCTCGCTATAAAGAAAGAGATGTTGGAAAGAGGGGAGCAGGCTCCCAGAACCTGGTGAAAGGAAGATATAAGAAAGCCCAAAAAAGAATCACCCTCAAATAGCTCTGAATCAAGCTGTAAAGGTAAAACATAAACATCGAAAGATACCCTTACTAGCACAGGACAGGAAACCAATAACAAACAAAAGATGTTAATGGCAGACACAGGAGGTCAGAAAAGGAGAAGATCATTCCAGGCTATGTCAGCCTCTGAAAATTCCACTAAGGAATGACACAGACCTTGGGAAATGTGCTTATGGCCCATATCTCTTGCCAATTTGCTTGGAAATGCACTCCCAGGCTTAAAACTTACTTCTAGATTTATCACTCCTAGGGAGTGTAGCCCTGGCTCCATTCATTTTTTTTTTTTTCTATTCCTACACTAGATTTTTCTGAAAACCAGCCAAAATATCAGATCACGCTGCCTTCATTTCACCAAATTTCAACAGACCTATATTGAGGGCCTCCACTCTGTGCTTGTCACTGTACAGTGTGCTGGACTTAGAGAAATTAATAGGAAACAGGCCCCTATCCTCAAGAAACTTAGAGTTATTTATTCAGAAAATACAGACATACGCAAATACTTACGTGGAAAGGTCTACCAAAAGAAACAGTATAAAAGCTAAGACCAATGAATTCTATCACTAGGAGGAACTTTGTTCATTCATTTATTCAGCACATTTTTTAGCATTGACCAAGTGCCCAGCACTGTGATGAGTATTGAGAATCACTCACTGCTTCTTTAGGAAGCCACAGTGCTTCCTGAGGAGTAGTTTATATTTTAAGGTGGGAAGAAGTCCATCTGAGTGAGAACCAAGAAGAAATGTTTTGGTCATCCTGAGACTTTAGCATGAAAGGATAAAGAGTTGTTGCAGAATGGGTCTAATGTGGTGATACGGTTTGGGTCTGGGTCCCCACCCAAATCTCATGTCAAATTGTAATCCCCTGTATTGGAGGTGGGCTTGGTGGAAAGTGATGGGATCATGTGAGTGAACTTCCCCTTTGGTGCTGTTCTTAGTATACTGAGTGGGTTATCTAATTGTTTAGAAGTATGTAGCACCACTCCCTCCTCTCTTCTTCCTCCCATTCCAGCCATTTAAGATGTGCCTGCAAGATGTGCCTGGTTTCCCCTTCACTTTGAGCCATAATTGAAAGTTTCCTGAGACCCCACCACCACTGCCAGACATGCTTCCTGTATAGCGTGCAGAACTGTGAGCCAATTAAACATCTTTTCTGTATAAATTACTCAGTCTCAGGTATTTCTGTATAGCAGTGCAAGAAGAGACTGATATACTCAATTTCATCATGATGAAGAATTTCTTGATGACCTATTCCCCCATATCCCTTCCAAACCATTCATGGTCCTCTCAGGAATTTGCCATGAGCAAAAGTAACAATCTCAAATACCTGTCATTTAAACAAGATTCCTGTATTACTCATCAAAAGGACTATTCACTACAGCAGAAAAGTCTATGCATGGGCAGAGATGGGACACAATTCAGGGTGGCATCAACTCTGCCTTGCTCCACTCATATGCATTCTGGTGCAAGGGGATGCCAGCTAGAGAGTCTCCATCTCACCACCTCAGAAACTGCCCCAGGTTCTTAGTCTCTGCCAAACTTACAGAGTTGCTGAAGGACTGGATGACTACCAATCAGAATGATCTCTGGCCACTGATGAGTACCTACCCCATAAGGTTGTTAGGAAGATTCAATGAATTAATAAATTGCAGGATTTAGAACTACCTGCTATGTAGAACATATCCTGTAACAGTTATTTTACTGTTATTATTCAGTAGTCAGTCCAAATATGTCAAGCAATTGCTTTTCAAATTATAAGCAAACAAGGAGAGAATGAGGAAATTAGTTTATTAACTAGATTTAAGACATAGGGAAAATGTGTAATTGGCTGCAAAATTCTAATTTAAGAAAAAACTCAGAACCATGATTATCTCCCTGGTTATAAAAGCTGAGTGGCCATGCGCTCCTAGTTATTGGTAATGGCAAACACCCTGTGTATCTGTTAATACATGTGTATATATGTGTGCCATGTATATGTACATCTCAACTATTTAAAGCAGCCCTAGAGACAGCTATAAAAGCAGCCTTCAAGCATCTTTTTAAATATGATAAGCAGTTTTTTGTTTTCTCTAAATTGTATACAAGAAATTCACCTCTTCATTTCTCCCATTCATTCTAACCTCACCTGGATCTTCCAAAATGCTAGAATGAGAATGACATTTTGGATATGGCTTCTGATATATTTCCCTTTTCAGTAATCTGATTCCTGCCACCTGGGAAAACAAACAAACAAAAAAAAACTGTCCCATTATTACTGCCTAAAGGAGGGGAGAGCATAAACCCTCAGGCTTGAAAACGAAGTGGTGGGAGCTCCCAGACTAATCTGGATGATCCCCAAAGGGGAGGGTACCTGCCTCTTGCTTTTCAAGGTGCACACTACAGAAAGCATTAGCTTCCTTGAGAAGATAAAACTTGGGCATACAGCCAAATTGATGAGGTAGGTATCCAAGCAGATCTTTGTGACCAAGTGTGACATCTGGGAGCCCAGAAATTTCAGCAAATCCTGTCAGCAAGGAGTGCTATGGGGACTGGTGGGCTGGCATGAGATTATTGAGATTGTAGGTCAGCCAGGGCATGGACTGTGGTCTTCAGCAAAAGCAGCCAACATGATTCCCCCAAACCAGGTGGGCCTAGCTACACTCAGCATGCTGTAGCACCAGATGCCAGTGACCAGAGAGGACAAAGGACCTCTCAGAGGAATCCAGCAAGGACCCACCAACACCTACCACCCAATCCCCACCCTTCATAACTTATGCAGATTTCCTCTTGCACTATGTGTGACCGGGAAGAAGGAAGAAGAGAGGAGATCTCTTCAAAGGAAGAAAACTTGCTTTGAGCTTTCAAATGACAATTTGAAAGAAACTAATAGAAATACCACTGATTAAATCATCTTTGATTGATGAGATCAAGCACTCCCATTCCACCACAAACAAAACTGAGGGGTTCAAAGCAAGGTGAGGTCCACCATAAAAATAAAGTTGCATGTTTTTACATATCTGGTTAAAAGACTATGCATAGATAGCCCAGAGTTACAGTGAATGGCTTTCTGAATTTTCTGGGACATCCAGTATTATCTATAAATAATTTATCCCATTGTCTCCATAATCTTAAATTTAACTTAGAAAACATGAAGTATTGTCCAAAGAGTATTATCATTTTGGAAATTGTTGAATTTTCTAAGGAAAAAACCACACGCATTTCTCAACTAAAAGAGAATACTGCTAAACATGTAGAAAACACGTAACGTAGGCTTCTCACAAGCAAGTGAAAATTCTCTTCCAACAAAAGGTTACTCTCACTTCCTTTAAAGAAAGGAAATTTTTATCTTGGCCTATATATATATATATATATATATATATATATATATATATATATATAAAATTGTGTGTTTTAGGTTTTGGGTTACATGTGAAGAACATGCAAGATTGTTGCATAGGTACATACATGGCAATGTGGTTTGCTGCTTTCCTCCCCATCACCTATATCTGGCATTTCTCCCCATGTTATCCCTCCCCAACTCCCCACACCCCACTGTCCCTCCCCTACATCCCCCTC
>CAUYLG010035333.1:0-76001 GCA_963573385.1 Cacajao melanocephalus
AACAAATATTTACAGAACTCTCCACCCCAAATCCACAAAACATACATTTTTCTCAGTATCACATTACACCTATTTTAAAAGTGACCACATAATTGGAAGTAAATCACTCCTCAGCAATTACATAGCATTTCACAGGTTTAAATAAAAGATTGGTTGGCTGCTTGTTTATTTTCATCCCTTATTCCTTCCTGTCTCCATTGTTAAGCACAATTATTGGCATAAAAGAGGTTTTTAATACCCATTTTTAGAGTGCATTCTACCCTGGGCAATAGAACAAGAATCCCGTTCTCTCTCTCTCTTTCTCTTCCTCTTTCTTTCTCTCTTTCATTCTTTTTTCTTTCTTTCTTTCTTTCACTCTTTCTTCTTTTCTCTCTTTTTCTTTCTAAAAAATTAAAAAAATAAATAATAAATAACCACTGTAAAAAGTTATCAGATAACCACTGTAAAAAGTTATCTTTAAGTCTTGAAAATTTGATGCATCCTAATTGAAAGGAAGAGATGGGCTAAAGACTGGGGACAGGGGGGCAGATGTAAATAACAGTGTGAAGTGAAAAAGAGAGAACTGAATACAAAGCATCAGATGGGGGTTTCCCTGACCAATGCAATGACAGGTTTGGGTGAAAGAGTATGAACAGCACAGCCACATGACCATAGAGACATATCTAGTAGGGTCATGAGCCTTGCATTTACTTAAGGGACAACTTTGAAGACGGTTTTTGAGAAATAAATTTCCCATACATTTTCAACCAATTTGCCTTTATATAAGGTGTTATGGTATCGAATATGGCTATTTAAAGTACTGCCTAGCAGGAACCAGGAATGTCAGCATCACGTGGCAAAGTATAAGAAATGCAGAATCTGTGGCCACACCATTGACATACTGAATGGGAATCTGCATTTTAACAAGATTTCTAGGTGATTTTTGAGAAGCACTGCGGCTATGTCCCAATCTGATTTGGTTATTTCCTTATCATGTAAATTTAGGCAAATCCTTTCATCCCTAAGCCTAAATTACGCATCTCTAAAGTTGAGAGAAACTCTGCCATGCTGATTCAGAGGATTTATAGAAAGATCAAAGTGTGAAAGCACTTTGAAAGCTGTAAAGCATCACTAGATCTCTCCCCTGAAATAGGCATCTGCATCCAAGAGAAATTCGGCTGCCTCTACTGTTCCTGTACACGAAGGAAGGCTTGGGGAAGCATCTCACTTAGTAAAATAAATGTTTAGGTTTATTACAGAGTCATGGAGCTGGATTATCCCAGGAGATTCACAGGTTGATGCCTGACCCAGCTGCTCTCCAAACTAAACCCATTGTATGAGTACACCTGCTCCAACTCTGTGATGTTCCTGTTGGCTCCCTCATACTCTTATCACTGGAGGATGGCAGGGAAGCTGAGGAAACAGGATGAACCGGGAGCTGGGATTCCATGAGGGCTAACACGTCAAGTAAAAGGTTACAGGCTCTAGATGCTCTCCAACAGTGACAGCAAAGTATCCCATAGCAGATCTCTCAGCCCCAGGATAACCGTCACCTTGGAACTTTCTAGCCCAGCAAACCCCCCTTTAAATAAAATATCTAAGTTATTAAAAGTTAACATATCACTTTTGCAAAATTTGTATTTTACAGGATCATGCCCCTGAAGACGTTTAAGGAACAGAGTTCTGAGGTCAGGTGAGTTCAAGAGAATCCTGTTTGACTAATTATGAATTTTCAAAACAAACATTCTCCTATAGTCTTGCTTATTAATACATTGCAGTTTAAGCAGCAGTCCCACTAAGAATATATTTTGGAAATCACTGTGTTTTATGGTTACAAGATCTAATGTAATCTCAGTAAACACAGTAGAGCATAGCATAGCATGCTTTTGCAGAAGGCTACTATTCTGGGCCTGAAGCCTCTTGTCCACAGAAACTGTTTTTTACTGTTCAGCACTTAGCGCAGTGCAAGGCACTTAGCCATCTCTCAGTAAATGTTTGCTACACTTTTAAATATCAAAATAGAACTTATTTTTTCCATGAGAAAAGGCTTCTCTACACCAACAGGACAAACAAAGTCCTTAAAGGGGTTTTGTGTAGTGAATATATACATATATATATATATATGTATATATTCACTCTATAATTATATATTATATATTATAGATATACACATTCTTTTTTGTGTCGTGAATACATATATATATATGTATATATTCACTCTATAATTATATATTATATATATATACACATATATATATTCCTTATTTTTTGATACAAGGTCTCACTCTGTCACCCAGGCTGGCTGCAGTGCAATGGTGCAATCTCAGCTCTCTGCAGCCTTGGCCTCCCCAGGCTCAAGTGATCCTTGTACCTCAGGCTCTCGAATAGCTGGGACTACAGGTACATGTCACCACATCTGGCTAATTTTTTTGTATTTTTGTAAATATGATGTCTCATCACATTGTCCAGGCTGGTCTTGAACTCCTGGACTCAAGCAGTCCTCCCACATCAGCCTTCCAAAATGGATCTATATATTCAAATAACTTATTTGAGCTGAGTATTTGCTACCATAAGTAATGAATAGGGAAAGGCAACCCTAAAAAAATTATGCATAAGAATACCGTCAACTTAGTCTTCTCCTGTATCACAGTTCCTAAACATTTGGAAAATATCATGTTTCAGTATTTCTAAAGAACCAGAAATTACTTTTTTTTTTTTTAAAGGCAAAAGCCAATGTTGTTCTCTATAAAACGGTGTAGAAGCTGAATTGTGAACAGAACAGTCTATAGGGAATTGGATTCAGTATTCAAAGTTTATAGTCCTTAGTTATCAAACTGCCGGTAAAGTAGAAAAATATTCGATTGTTCTAAATCATGGCTGTTTGGCACCGTGTCCTTGGCCTCTACACTGTGTCCTGAGAGGCATTTCGAATCTGCAAAGCTACCAGAAAACAGGAAGCAAGGGTGAATAGGGAGGAGAAATGCGCCTTCTAAACTAAAAACGGAAACATGGATGCTGACGTTAACAAAGTTTCTTCAAGGAGAGAGCCCTAGGTAAGCAAGCGTAACTTTGAAGTGACCCACAGACATCACCCTTTAAAGAATGTTCTCCATCTCACCCAGATTGTATTTCCCATAACGGGAAATAAAAGCCCTTTGGGTTCTGCTCAAGTGAGTGATTTGCCACAGTCACAAGACCAAGTGTCTAAATATTCCTAGCAAGCTCATGTATTTATTGAATCCTGCTTTTCAAGCTTTTTTCAAACCTTGGTCCTGGAAGAATGAGAGAAATATAAACTGGAAGTAAAAGTCCAGGTTTTCTTGAGCTCTGGAAGGGATTTAACATAAACTGCTCTATTAACAAAATGCTGTACAGCCCCAAGGAAAAACGAAGTCACCAGGGACAAAGAGTTTTCTAAAATACTGTCCCAAGAATCCCATTGGTGTCTCACTAAATCTCAAGGACAGCTATTCCGTTTTAACTCCTCCCCCTCCCATTTGTTTAACTTTTTACTATATTGTTTTCAAACGTTCCTATGATGCTACTAATAAATGTACAATATTATCTTAAGTCTCCAGTTCTCCAATTCAGATTTAGTATATTCTTATTGTCTTTACATATGACATCAGACTTTACATACTGTATTTAGGAAAGCATTTATATAGAGATATTATACACACAAACATACATATTTACACAAAATCTTTCAAACAATGGCAATGAGCACTAGCTTTGGATTTATAGATATTGTTATTATCACTGTATAATTCATTTAGGACAAGACCAATAAATGAGACAAAAATGCAAAAGAGGCTCCACAACACAGGCATTAAGAGCATTCAGATCTGGGAAAGATAGTCAATCACTCGAAACTTTTGTTTCCTCAGCCACAAAGTGGAGATAATACTAGAACCTATAGCACAGAGAGGTGTAAGAATTACAAGAAGATGTATTTAAAATACTTGGCCTGCTGGGCAGGGTGGCTCATGCCTATAATCCTAACACTTTGGGAGGTCGAGGCAGGTGGATCACTTGAGGTCAGAAGTTCGAAACCAGCCTGACCAACATGTTGAAACCCTGCCTCTACTAAAAATACAAAAAATTAGCCAGGCATGGTGGTGTGTGCCTGTAATCCTAGCTACTCAGGAGGCTAAGGTGGGAAGATCACTTGAGCCCAGGAGGCAGATGTTACAGTGAGCCGAGATCATATGTCACTGTACTCCAGCCTGGGTGACAGAGTGAGACTCCATGGCTAAAACAAAATAAAATAAATAAAATACTTGGCCTTATAAATGCTAATTACTATTATCTATGTCACTGTTATTTTTATACCTTTATTATTATTAAAGCCCTTAAAATTGAAATAACTTTTAGTGTATCCCTGAAGATTGCTATTCAATAGACATTTTACCAATGCTAAATATGGCAAAGCAATGGAACACAGCTAATGTCACAGCCTAAATTAGAAGTAGGAACAAGGTTTTCTGAGTTCTCAGCCTATTCCTTTCTAACCTCTTCTTAGAACTTTGCCAACACTGAAAAGTCAGCACTTCTGAATGAAGAAGATAAAGGAATCTACCAACAAATAGGTTACACAAGTTTCCTAGGGACCAACATTATGTGAGTCGTTCATATATGAATTGGATTCATCCAATCCATTCAGTTTGAATTTGAGTATTTACATTAAAATTCATGAAAAATACAAAAGCATTATATATATTGCAAAGTCACATTCACCATACGTTGTTAACTCTCAAGCAGGAACAAAAGAAAAAGAAAAAAAAAGTGTAAAGGAAAAATGTATATATTTTCCCCATAAGTAATTTTTGCTTCGTTCTGCTTTGTGCTTGAAAAATCATATAAAAATATCAACAACATTCCTATTTTTAAAGTCTCTCATTATGTTTTGTTGTTATACAGTATTTATAGATTCTGGAATATGGGGAAAGTTTACACAATTATTTTGGTAAAATAAACACACATAACTTTCTAAAAGGCTTTCACTTTCATATTTTATATCTGATGGATGTTCCCCAAGATTTTAGGCCACATATCAAATCTTCCATATAGTACACAAACCTGGCAAATAATAGGTTTTCAAGATACATATTTGTCAAACTAAAGAATAGCAACTTATTGTGAAAGTGCCTATGCCTACAACAATAGGCCCTTAATAATAAATGATTTTTGAATCTGAATGTTATTCTTTGTCTACCAAAATGACAATGGAATTGTAACGAAAGGATTATAACATGGTTGACCATCGGTCAAGTGGAAAACCTTCTAGACCCCATCTAATTCTCTGTTGTAATGGTAAGGTTCCTAAGTACTCTAGGCTCTTGAAGGGCAAATCAGATGAAGTGGCCTAACAGTGCTTCCTTAGTGTGGGATGGTGCATAAAGACTTCTTTGAAACCTCACTTTGAAATATGCTGCCCCGTCATCCTCATGATAACTTTGTATTGATCAGTCCTTGAGCCATAGGCTGAAGTACAGTATAAAGAGCAGATACTTCTTACTCCCTATTACATACGACTTAATATCTTTTGACTAGAGACAAAAGTTATATCAGGTATATTTAGAGAAAACCTATGTAATGAGAGTGATAATGTATCATGACTTATAAATATCATGCCTAATATGTTTATTAGCTATCTTTACACATTTTTGAAAGTTCTAATGTTGGAATGAACAATAAATTGGCCAAAAGTTAAACACTAATGTGAAAATTGAGCAGTGCTGGATATAGCCAGAGGGCAGGAGAGTTGTGAAAGACTAAAGAAAATATGGACGAAGCCAGGTGCGGTGGCTCACACTTGTAATCCCAGCACTTTGGGAGGCTGGGGCAGGCAGATCACAAGGTCAAGAGTTCAAGACCAGCCTGGCCAACATGGGGAAACCCTGTCACTACTTAAAAAATACAAAAATTAGCCAGGCATAATGGTGTGCACCTGTAACCCAGCTACCCTGGAGGCTGAAGCAGGAGAATTGCCTGAACTCAAGAGACAGAGGTTGCAGTGAACCGAACTCGGGAGACAGAGGTTGCAGTGAACCAAGATTGTGCCACTGCCCTCCAGCCTGGGCAACAGAGCAAGACGAGAAAAGAAAGAAAGAAAGAAAGAAAGAAAGAAAGAAAGAAAGAAAGAAAGAAAGAAAGAAAGAAAGAAAGAAAGAAAGAAAGAAAGAAAGAAGGAAAGAGAGAGAGAGAGAGAGGAAGGAAGGAAGGAAGAAGAAAGGAGGGAAGGAAGGAGGGAGGGAGGGAAGGAAGGGAGGGAGGGAGGGAAATACTAATACAAAGAAGTTGTTAGATAACATGGGGAGAAATGCCAGATATACGTGATGGGGAGGAAGGCAGCAAACCACATTGCCATGTATGTACCTATGCAACAATCCTGCATGTTCCTCACATGTACCCCAAAACCTAAAACACAATAAAATAAATTTTAAAAAAAGAGAGAGAGAGAGAGAAATGGATCAAACCCAGAAGAGAGGATGGTAAAAGTCAGAGGAATGCCTAACTAAGAAATCAGAGTATCAGAAAGTTTCAGTTATGCTGAACTTGAGAGTTAACCTTGTTCCCTACAAACTATGCCTGTCTATACAGGCCTGAAACTATCCCAAATCAGTAGGCATAGTGGGCCTTGATTACAGCAAAACTCTTGATCAAGTCTTTAAAGATAAATTTGTAGATGAAACAAATATCACAGAGTATAATCTTTTTCTAAGACTTATCCTATTGCCTTACATATATATATATATAGCAGGCACTTATATGGAAAGAACGAGGACTGCAATCTGGGGAATACCACATTAAATGAATTCATAGCTGGCTGATAACATATTTATTAATCAATGCTTTACTATCATCTCCATTGAGAGTTATTGGAAGACAGAGATCATGCAATATTATCTTTGCAATCCTAGCCTGAGCAAAGGGCCTAAATACTCAGTAAATATCTGTAGATTAACTAAACCTAGAGGGAGATATCCAGCAGTTTATCCCAGAAAACAGATGTTCAACTTTTTAATCTGTGATTTGAATGAATACCTAAGAGGTTTAAGCAAATTAAATGTGTGGATAACACAAAGCTTAAAGGATAAGATGCTTTAAATACTTGATTGATCAAGAGAGCACCACCATTCATCTTAAATACAGCAGTTAATGGAAACTATAGCAGCAACAGTAATTGAGCATTTATATGAAGTCAGCACCATTAGAAACAAATAGATGCAAAGTTAAGTTGAGGGAAAACCATGTTGCCTGCCCTCAAATGAGATAATTTCATTTTTTCCACTGAATGTCATTTAAATACATAATAAAAATGTAAAATGTAATCTAAGTCCTTGGAAATACATAATATATGTAATTAACTCTGATTTAAATTTCAGGTGAATTTTATCCAACATTGAGAAAAGGTTTGAAACTTTAATTTAAAAAGCAGGAGCACTTCTCAAAAGAAGGCATTTACGCGACCACCAAACATAGGAAAAAAATCTCATCATCACTGGTCATTAGAGAAATGCAAATCAAAACCACATTGAGATACCATCTCGTGCCAGTTAGAATGGTGATTATTAAAAAGTCAGGAAACAACAGATGCTGGAGAGGATGTGGAGAATAGGAACACTTTTATGCTATTGGTGGGAGTGTAAATTAGTTCAACCATTGTGGAAGACAGTATGGCAATTCCTCAAGGATCTAGAACTAGCAATACCATTTGACCCAGCAATCCCATTACTGGGTATATACCTAAAGGATTATAAATCATTCTACTATACTATGAAGACACATACACATATATGTTTATTGCAGCACAGTTAACAATAGCAAAGACTTGGAACCAACCCAAATGTCCATCAGAGATAGATTGGATAAAGAAACTGTGGCACATATACACCAAAGAATACTATGCAGCCATAAGAAGGATGAGTTCATGTCCTTTGCAGGGACATGGATGAAGCTGGAAACCATCGTTCTCAGCAAAGTTAACACAAGAACAGAAAACCAAACACCACATGTTCTCACTCACAAGTGGGAGTTGAACAATGAGAACACATAGACACAGGGAGGGGAGCATCACACACTGGGGCCTGCCAGGGGGGTGGGGAGGCTTGGGAGGGAGAGCATTAGGAGAAATACCTAATGTAGATGATGAATTAATGGGGTGCAGCAAACTACCATGGCATGTGTATACCTATATAACAAACTGGCACATTCTGCACATATACCCTGGAACTTTAATATTTCTTTTTAAAAAAGCAGGAGTATGAAACTTTAATTTAAAAAGGAGCAGTTTCATGGCAGTGCCCAAAAAATAATTTTGCAAAAAAATAGTATTTTTTGAGTGGCCACCAGACAAAAGTATGGAGTGACCATCTAATTTGAAAAACGGATTGTTCCCCAGTGTTGTTAGAAAAAAAGGATAGCATTAATAGGTTTTGAAATAGGCCCTTGCCTGGACAAAAATTTGGCCCAAATAGGATACAGGGTCCTTCTGGCACACTTTGAGCTTGGGATAGAGCCATGGAAACTGAGAGACACTACCTTACATTTGGAAGCAGTTCTACTTTTAGCAAGAAGATTATGGGAAATTTCTATACCTGGAGGGCAAAGGAGATCAAGATGTGGGAGGCTGTTTCCAACTGGCCTTTCAGCAAAGGGTACCCATTTCACAATGGTAAAGACGACGACCTCAGCTTCCCCTTTCTTTGATTTCAAAGGTTTATTTCCTGCCATCTCCCACAAAATAAAAAGACTAATTCAGAGGTAAATTTCTATATTAGAAATGAAAGTTTCTGACATAGCAGAAATGTGCAGAGAGTCATATTTCTGACTATGTCATTTTACCCTCTGTTTTCGGTAAGAAATTTAGAATTTTCTTCTCCAAACTCATAATTTTCCTAGGATATTGTCAGCTCAACGTGACAGCAACTTGAAGGAATAAAAAATTTGAGGGAAGAAAAATTAAAACATCACTTTCAAAGAGTACAGATTGCCATGGAGTAGTTCTGAGGAGTTCAGAAAAGTGGTCCAATGACTAGTGTGTTGCCAGATCATTTGCCAAAATGTTGACATGAGAGTTCCCTGAAAACTCTGTCTTACATTTCCAAAAATTTCAGTGAGGAAATTGCTAAAAGAATAAACAATCAGTTCAATTGCGTACAGTGAAGAATAAGGTCTACGTCCAATGTGCATGTTCTCTGTTTATGGCTGGAAATAATTTAAATTACTTTCCTAGCATTCCTTTTCTCTTTTCAAGTATAAACTAACTCAAAAATTAAGTAAAAATTGATGATCTAGCAATGTTTCTCTGGCTGCCATACAGTATGGGCAATGAGTTCTAGACTCCAATTTATTGGTTTGTCAGAAAGTTTGGTTATTTTCATCAATTTAGCTTTACATTTAACATTCCTCTGCTTAATTGAAACCATGCGGACACATTTGGTTAGCATCGACATTCCTACAAAAGTAAAAAGGGCACTTTGTTTCAAATTCTAGCAGTTTACCAGTAAGTTATATTTTTCTTGCGGTAACAATTAAACACCCAGTTCGTACTTTATAGCAAGTCCTTCGTAATTCCTATTATCAATGGGTACAACTCAGTTTTGACAAATATCCAGTCAGCTTGGTGGGGGCGAGAGCATTATCCATAACTTCGTTTTAATAATTGAATAAATGATTTTCCGGGGACTAATCCCAGGGTTTTGAAACATGGCATTTGGAAAATTATGACCATTTTAGGAGTTCATTTAATCCCCTTTCTCTATTTCTAGTCCTCCTGGGATCCTGCTTCTAAGTGCTGGCACAAGGTTGAGATCTGAGGGGTAAACTAGTAAGTGCTACAGTTGATTACTGCCTGTTCTTCTTCTTTCTTTTTCAATCCTACTGTGGAAAATGACTCTGGATGGGTTTATGAAGTGAGTTTAGTGAGAAACAGGTTTCTAGGATTTGTACTTTCTCTGCTTCGGCAGAGATAGCTTGTATAGCTAAAATACAAATTTTGAGATTGACTAACACTTAAAAAAATGTTCAGTGCCCTTTTCCTGTTAAAAAAAATAATGCAAAGAATAAAGTGGAAACACGAGAGGAAGTATGATCAAAAGGATGAATAAAAAGAACCTCTCATCAACAATGATAAGGTGAGTCATTACAGTCACTCCATACTATCTGCAGAAGTTGGAATTGCCCTGTGATATCTACTGTAGTCCCTCTGCTGGAGACAGAGCCCTCATTCTTTGGCAGATATGTACTGAGCGCTTACTCCATACTCCCCTAGACACTTCTGCTACACCTTTGTAGCCACAAGGAGAGGAATAAGACAGATAGGGCCTTGCCTTCGTCTACTTACATTCTAGTCCCCCACCTGCTTCCTCTGCATTGTTGGTTGCCAGTGTGACCACGTACTGAAACCAGAGCACAGTCACTATGACCATCATGTCAGAAGCTGGTGCAGGGATGCCATACCAGCCATGTAGGTAGACAGTTGTCCAGAGTGGCTGACCAGGTCCGGAAAGGGCCAGATGTCAGTAAGGAAGGAAAGAGTCAGGAAAAGTACCAAGGACAATGGGAAGGATTGGTGGCAGGCCACCAAGTCAGCAGTTCTCACCAGGGAGCTCATAGGCTGCCTGCTGCCCCTGGTTTGTTTGCCCTCATCCTTTTCCACAAAACCAGAGATCTTCCAATGCGTAAACATGATCCTGCCACCCTATTCGTAAAACACATTAAATGAGTTCCCATTCATTACACGGAACATAAAATTAAAACCCACTGTTTACGATGCCTTCATAATGGGTTTTTTTATCTTTTGCTGCCATCCACCCTGGACTTCATACTCCAGCCATTCTGAATGTTTCTCCCATGACTTCTGTGCCTTTGCTCATGCTGTTCCCTTTGAGAAGAATAATCCCCTACTATATCCTGGTGTCCCCACCTCCCTGCCTAAAGCTGTTAGAATTCCAGGTCTTGGTTAAATGTTACTTCTTCCAGATAACCTCCCCTATCCCTCTAAATCAGAGCTTTTAGGAGGCCAGGCTTGCAATCAATGCATGTTAAAAATATTTCTGGGCCCACTCCACATTAACTGAATCATCATCTGTGGGGCTGGGGCCCAAGAAATTGCACTTTTAGCAAGCATTCCATTTATTCTGAGGCACATGTAGTGTTTCAGGACCACTGACTTAAACTCTGAGATGATATAAAAAATATTAAACAAACCCATACAGTACAGTCATCAACCAACCAAAATGGACCCAGTGACCAATCAGGACAGATGCCGTAACCAATCAAAATGGACTCTGGCTGCTGATCTCCAATAGGTGCTAATATGTACTAACAACAGTCAGCTGCTCCTATGCCATGTTTCATTCCACCCTGCCCCTTCTCTGGGCTGGAATATACTGGCTGCTTTTTATTTAGCACTTCTTTTCTGCATTACCTCAATTAACTTTCAAGATAATCCTGCTATTATTATTTTCGTTTTACAGAGGGCAATACTGGTACAGACATGTTAAGTGAGTTGCGCCAGGTGACACAGCCAGCGTGTGCAGTAGAGTTCGAATGCAGCCTGGCTCCAAAAGCCTATCCTACACTGCACCTAGCATGACATGTCTGAGACTGCATTTTAATTACTAGTCCAGAAGTTTGACTTCTCCAGTTCACTGTCATCTTCCTGAGGGTAAAACCTAGTACTTAATAGGTGGTCAGTAAATATTTGGAAAGTGAATGAGATCATACTAATCCCATTTAGGATCAAGAAGAGTGGAGGAGTAGGAGGCTGACTGACTTCTTGGACTATCTCCTAGGGTTCTGAAGCTACCTTTTAAAGGACTTCAAGGATAAGGAGTTTGGGAGGTTGCAGGAATTAAGATACAGCAACTTTCTGAGGCCGCTGAAATTGCTGCACCTGAAAAGCACAAACTGTAGAATCTGCTTTTCTGCCCCAAACATTTTTATCCAGAGTGATAAAAAAAATGAAATTGATGTACATACCACTGGCCTGTGAAACCATGCCAGAAAGGTTAAAATCAACAGAGAGGCACTAGGGCCTCAATGGCCCATGAAATTAATTTCTTGGAAAAACGTCTCCAGAATGCCTGTTAGGGGAGCCAGATAGAGCCCACAGCCTCAGTGTCAACACCAGCTGTGTCATGCAGATCCACCGCACGCAATCAAACACTGGACTTCTTCCTCCAAAATATAAAGTCAGTTCCTTGCCTCGGGTTGGATCACTATGATTGTCACTTACACAGCCGTCTCCTTCTGAAATGTGGCCCCATCATGAAGTTTCCATAGCTGCTGCAACACAGCGCCCCCTCCTTCTGGCCTTCATACCTTCACCAGGTCTTTGTCAGCCTCCCCTGCATTTCTCCCCAAAGTCTCCCCAACTCCAGTTTTGCTGCTTTCCAGGCCAAACAGCATGTCTGCTAGACAAACAATCTTCCTAAAACCCTCTAGAAGGGAGGCAACACTTTACCTCTACCCTCCTAGGGCTTCTGGTGGGCCCTGAGAAGTAAGTCAACGTAAGACAGATTCACAGGAGAAAAGCATACAGATTTTTTACATGTACCTGGAGCCCCCTTAGGAAAGTGAAGACCCACAGAGGTGGCAGAACCTAAGTGCTTGCATACTAGCATGGTGCTTGGACACAGAGAAGTAGTTGTAGAAAAGTCACTAAAATATGTGGGGTGTCTTTATCCATTTGTGATGCTATAAAGAAATACCTGAGGCTGGGTAATTTATAAAGAAAAGATATGTATTTGGCTCACCGCTGTACAAGAAGCACAGCATCAGCATCTGTTTCTGGTGAGGGCTTCAGGCTGCTTGCTCTCATGGTGGAAGGTGAAGGGGAGCCCACATGAGCAGAAACATGAAAGAGCAGAAACGAGAGTGAGAGACAGAGAGAGAGGAAGAGAAGGTGCTAGGCATTTTTCAACAAGCAGTTATCCCTGAAACTAATAGAGTAAAAACTGACCCTCCCACCATACCCCCACCCAGGGACAGCATTGATCTATTCATGAGGGATCTGCCTCCATCCATGACCTCAAACATCTCCCTTTAGGCCTCATCTCCGACACTGGGAATCAAGTTTCTACATGAAATCTAGAGGATTGTATATCCAAACTAGATCATGGGAGGACCAAAGAAAGATAAGAATTGATCTAACAAGATCTGTATGTGCAGAATTCTCTTAGACTTGACTCCCTGTCTCTGGTGATAAGAATGTTTCTTACTTCCAATTACAGAATGAGAATTTTCACATGAGAGATTTTTCTCCTGATTTTAGGAAGAAAAGGGGAAGTTGGTGCACCCTTCTTGCACCTTCTGTTCTTCAAATTCCTTTAGTTCAAAGTCATCCTTATGCCAAGTTGCATATTTGGGAATGGCATATTCTGCTACCCTTCACCTCCTTTCATCAAAATGCTATACTTTATACACCAATCCTAAAATCAATAGTTCACCATTGCCCTCAAATAAAAGCTTATACTCCTCACACTGACTTTCAAAGTACTTTCATTATTTCTACCTTCCACCAAACACATCTGTTCAAAGCTACCCCTGAGACTTCCCAACATAAGCCAAAATCCCTGACCCTCTTCCTTAATGTAACTTTTCTGACATCAGGGAACACAAAAGCATCTCTCTGAACATCTATTTCTTCTCCCTGAAGAAGGTCTAGTTAGTGATGCCTCTTCCAGAGAAGCTCCTTGACCACTCAAATCCATGTAATTCTCTCCCTGATCTGAAATCATGTAATACTCATCCTTTGAACTTGACATTGATTATATACTGCATTGATTTGAGTTGAGCTGCCCACACTCAGCACAGCACAGTCCAGTGCTGCTCAGAAGCCATGATATTTGGTGAGTGCACTTTAACTTATAATGGGGCCAAGTCCTTTGTCTTAGTGACTCCTTGCTACTATAAAAAGTATTCAGAGATTTGGCCAGGCACGCTGGCTCATGCCTGTAATCCCAGAACTTTGGGAGGCCGAGGCAGGCAGATCACAAGATCAGGAGTTCGAGACCAGCCTGGCCAACATGATGAAACCCTGTCTCTACTAAAGATACAAAAAATTAGCTGGGTGTGGTGGCACATGCCTGTAGTCCCAGCTACTTGGAAGGCTGAGACAGGAGAATTGTTTGAACCTGGGAGGTGGAGGTTGCAGTGAGCTGAGATCACGCCTTCTAAAAATCAAAAAGAAAAAGTACTCAGATATTTGGGGAAATCTGACAATATTTACTTACTAAATTCTTGGCATCCAACTCAAGAAAGAAGTCCAGAAATCAGTGTACAGAATGATGCTCTGGTGGATCTCCAGGACTGCAGTGGGATATGGAAGGAGAGGCCTACTAATGGACCAGAACCAGGAGTATTGATAATATTTAAAAGTCATTGTACATTCTTCCAACTACCCTCAGAAAGCCACATTCTTTCCCTTTACATCCAAACATACAACGGTTCCCACGTTGTTAGCAAAGTTGCAAATCTTTGGGAATAGCTCCTGCTCTCTTGATTTACCTCATTTTCCTAAAGAAATGCTTGAAGGATCCAGCATTAATCCTGGACAGCTCCCATCTTAGTCTTAAGAGATTTTCCATTGTTTTCCGTGCCTAAACTGGACCTGAACTATATCTTATCTCTGTTTAGACTTGGTGTCTTATAGTTGGCCCTCTCCTAGGGCGAGGGAACAACTAGGAAAAGGCGAGATTTGGGAAAATAAAAGTTAGGATTCCCTAACGCACTTTAACCTGACGGCATATCAACTTCTGGCTATCCCATTTCCGAGCCTCCCTCACACACCATCGGGTGCAAGCCCCGCCATTTGCTCCCACCAAGCTTTGGTGTAATTCAGTGATAGACGGGAGCACAGCTGATCTAACTATCTCACTATAGAAACTAATAATTGAAATTAGTGCATGAAACTGATATAAGCAAATATCAAAATTATAAAACTTTTGTTTTTAAGAATAGGCTGTGATGCTTTCAGAACTAGGAAGAGCAAAAGTGTAGAGTTCTAAATGAATAATCTAATTGGATGAAAAGAGTGAAGTCTTGTAAGTAGTCCTGTACACTGACTATCTGAAAAGGCTCACTTAGCTGCAAGTTTTTTAGTCTGATTCTAAAGTACACATTTCCATTACAATCCTGGTCACTATTTTTAAACCATTATTTTTCCATAGGTAGAGCAAAAATCAACAAATTTAGCCTGTGCTTGAATTGCCATAATTTTTCTATCCCTGACCTAAATAAAAAACTTTCTATTACCCAGTGAATCAGAAAAACAAACAAACAAACAATAGCTTGAGGGGCAGTGAACAAGAATCCCAAATGACACTTTAGCTCTCGGTGACTGCCCTTTCCTATAATGTCTTCCGCCATCCGGGGCCTGCATGTCAAGATCTTCCCTGGGCTACTCTTTACTATTTGGTTATCTCTTTCCAGAAGACAATTCTATTTCCCATATACATTTAATATAGAGATGCCATTTTAAAAGCAAATAATTACAATAAAAAATATATACATTCAGGGAGTGCTTATACAACTCAAATTTCACCCGGCTAGGGGGTTGTTGACAATGATAAACCACTAGACTTTTGGTTTTTAGTTTACCAGGTCATTAGGCAAGCTAAGAGGAACTACAGTCCACATGTGCAATGGGGCACATTTGAAGACCCTTATAATTTGTCAAGAATTAGACTCTTCCAAAGAAATATTTTACATTTATTAAGGATTTGATTCCCCCAAAGTCTTTCTGATTATATTACTCACTATAAGACTAAAATCCGAACAGTTTATCATTGTCAATAGGTTTTCCCAAGAGAAGAATTTTTTTTCTGAGACCGGGTCTTACTCTATCGCCCAGGCTAGTGTGCAGAGTACAGTGGCGTGATATCTGCTCACTGCTGCCTCAACCTCCCTCCGTCAGGTGATCCTCCCACCTCAGCCACCTGAGTGGCTGGTACTACAGGCACACCACCACAACCAGCTTAATTTTTGTGTGTTTGTATAGATAGAGTTTTATCATGTTGGCCAGGCTGATCTCAAACTCCTGGGCTCAGGCAATCCACCTGCCTCCACCCCACAAAGTGCTAGGATTACAGGCCTGAGCCACTGTACCCAGCCCCAAGAGAACAACATTTTTTGTTTGTCTGTTTGTTTGTTTGTTTGTTTGTTTTGAGATGGAGTCTCACTCTGTCTCACAGGATGGAGTGCAGTGGCATGATCTCGGCTTACTGCAACCTCCACCTCCCAGGCATAAGCAATTCTCCTGCCTCAGCCTCCCCAGTAGCTGGGATTACAGGTGCCCACCACCATACCCGGCTAATTTTTGTACTTTTTTTAGTAGAGGTGAGGTTTCACCATGTTGGCCAGGCTAGTCTTGAGCTCCTGACCTCAGACGATCCACCTGAATTGGCCTGCCAAAGTGCTGGGATTACAGGTGTGCACCACATCGCCTGGCCCCAAGAGAACAACATTTATGGAAAATAATATCACACATTCATGTTGTAACTTGGTTCTATTATCAAGATATCAGATGGATTGGAATTTCTAATTTCAGTAAGGTTACCCATATTAGACAAAGGTGCAATTAAGTTTTTATCAGTTTGAAAATCCTAGATGGAGGAAAGAGGTTGGATTAAAAGATAAAAGTAAGACTGTTTAAAGTAGAAAATAAATACCTAATTAATTTATGAAAAATATGCCATTTCCAGGTGCAGTGGCTTATGCCTATAATCCCAGCACTTTGGGAGGCCGAGGTAAGTGTATCACATTAGTTCAGGAGTTTGAAACCAGCTTGGCCAACGTGGTGAATCCCCATCTCTTCTAAAAATACAAAAATTAGCTGGGCCTGGTGGCGCACACCTGTAATCCCAGCTACTAGGGAGGATCATGCTGCTGCACTCCGGCCTGGGTGACAGAGCAAGACTCCATCTCAAAAAAGAAAAAAGAAAACTATGCCATATACATTATTGCCACATCCAGTGTGGATTGATACTTGGGTGAAAATTTTGCAAAAAAAAAAAAAAAAAGCTACATTTTTATTTGTGTTATCACTCCCTCTAGTCAACTATCAGCTATAACATTTAAAAGGCTCATACATACATAATACATTTAAAAGTTTACTATCTTGAAAATGTAACTCCCTTTGGGAAGTCTGGCATGGTGTTCTTGGATTCTTGCCTTCATTGGTATTTCATTAGGGTTATATCCATGAGTGAGGTCTTGGAAATCTGGTAACCAACCAATTTTTTATGACATAATGTAACTAACTCCCTTAGCAATATGGTGCTAAGACCAAGAAAGTGAAATTTCCTCCATTGTCTTTGGCTATAGCTAAGAATTTCCTTTCAAAAAGACCACAAAGCAGGACCCAATCAGTTTAATAATCCCGATGAAAACAGAGTGAGTAAAAGTAATGAGCATAGACAGAGAGACTGGGCAAACCAGAATAGTAAAGGAAGGAAGCAGACACACAGAGGCAAAGACAATCAGTCACCAGCATCGACTTTACGCGGGGTTATGAACCAGGATATTGGGGAAAGGGAGTGAGGGTTGAAAATAGGAGCTGGGAGGAGGGGTTGTTTTTAATATAGTGTTTTTCCTTTTGGTTTTTCCTTTTATTCCTGTAGTGTTGAAAGCACAGCTTTCTCAAAGATGATCTGACCTATAGTCAACTTTATAAATCACTCTCCTAACCTCATAAGCTGAAGGTCTGCAAGGGAGATCTGTAATCAGCATGTAACCCATTCTCCTAACCACATACTTTTAAAAAATAACATAACACAAACTAAAGTAAAAATGTCTAATATCCTTACGGTCAACTCTAGAAAACAAGTTCCAAGATGTGGTCTCTCCAGGACGGGCTCTTGCCTGGAAAACAAAACAAAACAAAACAAAACAAAACAAAAAAAAACAAAAAAAAAACAAGATGTGGTGCTTTGTCTTTTTCTCAGAAAACTTCATATACACCAACACTACTTGAAGCTATTTACTTGTTAATTCAGGGATCAATATCTTGAACATGAATCTCCACTGACATTTTCTAAAATCAATAGATGTAGGGTGCAAACAATGAGAATATTGTTAATAGTAGGGTTAACAATTAATTCAGTTACCTCCTCAAAATTTAAAACCATGAAAATTCTGCTTTTAAATTTTTAGTCAGTTTAATCAGAGGTTTTCCAATTATTCTGAACCATTCTTGTGTGTAATGGTCGCATCAACCTACCAATTGACCAGTAAACAGGCTGGTTTCTGCATATCGCTTATACAACCAAACATGAATCTGTAGGACAAGATGTAAAAAGCTAAACCCCAGAGTAGCTCATGTGAGGTCCCACAAAAGTGCCAAAGGCTGTGAACAGCATAAAACAGTAAACAAGGAAATACATAATAGGATTGCAAAAATAACAGCATGGTTCCACATTCAGGAAACTTTTAGTGTCGCTGTGTTCTGTGTTGGTCATAACCCTCCTAGATTGCTGTGGCTGCATCTGGGTATTATATTTTCAAATGGACAAAACAAAATGAGACAGTGTCCAATGGAGGTCAGTTGGTTTAGGAGCCATGAACTATGAAGAAAAGTGCCAAAATATTTGTCACAAAAGCATTTCTGTGACAACTTGGAAAAGAAAAAGCAAGGGTAGAATATAACAGTATATGTTAAAGGTTGAAGGCGTAGTCTCTACAGCTTCAGAAAACACAAGCACATAGTTGTGCTAATACGATATTTTACTCAACAGAGAGCAAAAATGGAATGGTAAAAAGAAATAGAGACAGCCAATTATTACCTTGAGCATCGAGCAGGGACTGTGTGATCATGTGCTAAGGGGGATAATAAAAAGATTCATGGCCAAGTGCAGTGGCTCATGCTTGTAATCCCAGCACTTTGGGAGGCCACGGTCAGGAGTTCAAGACCAGCCTGGTCAAAATGGTGAAACCTCATCTATACTAAAAACAGAAAAATTAGCTGGGCGTGGTGGTAGGCACCTGTAATCCCAGCTACTCAGGAAGCAGAAGCAAGAGAATCGCTTGAACCCGGGAAGCAAAGGTTGCAGTGAGTCAAGATCGTGCCACTACATTCCAGCCTGGGCGACAGAGTGAGACTCCATCCCAAAAAAAGAAAAAAAAAAAATTTTCACCCAAAACTATGATTTCACAAATATCAATGCATAACTCTTTGCCAAACAACTTGTCATTTAAAACTTAGAGATCAAATAGGCAGAAATCACTTAAAAGTTTTAATTTAGCTCTTGACAAAGATGCATAACCATCCTTTAATATTCACTAAATTTATCTTGCGCTTATGACAGTTTAGTGCACAGTAAATATTGTTATAAATTACATACTCAAGATGAAATAATAAGAAAAGGCAGAAGAGTCAGACACTACTTATATTACTAAACATGTTAATAATAGTTTAGTAATAATATTCTCTAGCAGGTGAAGACTATTATACACAGTATAACATGAGAAAAATGTTAAACATCAACAGGGGCACCAGAATTTGAAGTTGGCAGAGCTGATGCTATCACTAACATTTCATAGATTTCCATATGTCATTTTTGCATATTACAAAGACTGTAAATGTGCCTAGGTTGGGCCACACACACACACACACACGCGTGCACAGACACTGGGATAACTCAGATTCCCTTGCCCCTCAGACTCTCTTCTCCATGTCACTGATTAATCCATTTACTCATCAATTATCTAAATATATATTTATATCTCCATGATAGAAGGGTATAACTCCTTCCTTTTAAATCCATTTCCTTGAATTCTACATACTTTACAAGCATTCACATCTTACTATATCAGGCTATAATTTTAATACAATTTTCTATTGTATTTAAGGAATTGACCCTCACCCTCATCCTAACCCTCACCCTCACCATAGCCCATTAAAATAAAAGGAATTACTTGGTAGGAACTGATTAGAAGACTTTACCTTAAGTTCCTCTTGAAGGATTTTTTTTGTTTTGCCAAATTCCTTCTGTCTTCTAGAAATGATTGAATTTCTTCATGCCCACAAGTTAGCGATTGCTCCTAGAGTTGGATGCATGCTTAGTAGACCCATAACAATCATTCATGTTTAGGATCTATATAGCATTTTCCATTTTTATCTATCCCCTTACCTTGCTTAATTTTTCTTCATAGCACTTAGCACTCCCTGACATTTTATAACAGGTCCACATCTCATATCAAAAACCCTAAGGAGCAGTTGTGTTTCAGAATTCAATATTTAAAAAAAAATTTTATAAAGGCTTTATAGCATACTCTCGTCAGGGTCTGTCACAGCTCTCCATAATCAAACATTAATACTTCTTCAATGCAGTGCATGGATATTCCTACTAAGAGAGATAAATAAAGACTATAAATAGCTTCACCTTTTTTCAGGTCAAGTTTTGCTGCCAGATGAGTTCAAGTCAGGTCAGATTTTGCTGCCAAACGAGTGAGGAAATACCGTTTAGTTTGAAGAGCTTTTGAATTTCAGAATCACAGATAAGAGATTGTGGGTCTGTAAATATTTACTCTATTTTCTGTTCATCCCTCCAACTAGGATTTAAGAGCAATGGAAACCTGAATATTTTGTTTAACTTCTTCTTCACTGTGTCTCCAAGGTCTAGAATAATGAAAGACACAGTCTCAATAAATTGCTATTGAATAAATGAATGAATGAATGAATAAAAAGATCTGATATCAGAGTTCTGCCTAATAAGGGAGCTCCCTTACTTTGGCATATTTTATGCCAGATCTTCTCTCTTAGAGAACTTGAATAGTGGGATACAGACTATGGACTATGCTAAAACTGAAAAGCAAGACAAAACAAAACAACCCATGGACAGAAAAAGCATTAAGCAAAAGTAGTGAGGCAGTAAAAGATGTAAGTAAGCAGAAACCATGAGGTATAAGCAGAGAAGAGGTCATTAGAGGCAGGGTTCTCAAAGATTAACATACAGAATTACCAAGAGGGATTGTTAAAACTCTGCTGAACCCCACTCCCTAAGTTTTCAATTTAAGACTGAGGGTGCTTGGGAATTTACCTTTCTAAGGTGAAGCTGATTGTATTAGTATGTCAGAGTTCTCCAGAGAAACAGAACCAACAAGACGTGCGTGTGTGCATGTGCGCACACATAGAACCAAAGAGAAAATCCCAAGACCTGCAGTCTGAAGACCTGAGGACCAGGAGAGCCAATGGTAAGTTCCAGTCTGAGTCCAAAGGCAAAAGACTGATGTCCCAGATTTTCTGTTTGTTTGTTTTTTGTTTTTATGATGTTGTTTTGAGATGGAGTCTCGCTCTGTCACCCAGCCTGGAGTGCAGTGGCATGATTTTGGCTCACTGCAACCTCCGCCTCCCAGGTTGAAGTGATTCTCCTGCCTCAGCCTCCCGAGTAGCTGGGACTACAGGTACGTACCACCATGCCCACCTAATTTTTGTATTTTTGGTAGAGACAGGGTTTCACCATGTTGGCTAGGCTGGCCTTGAACTCCTGACCTTAGGTGATCCACTGGCCTCGGCCTCCCAAAGTGCTGGGATTACAGGTATGAGCCATCGCACCCAGCCGGACTTCAAAGTCCCAGATTTGAAGACTGTCAGGCAGAGACTGTGAATTCTCCCTTACCTGACTTTTTGTTCTGTTCATGCCTCTAACAGACTGGATGAGGCCCACTCACACTGGGGTGGGTAATATGCCTTAGTGAATCTACTGATTAAAATCTCATCTAGAAACACCCTCACACTATTTAACCAAATATCTGGGCACCGCATGACTCATTCAGATTGACACATAAAATTACACTGATGCTTGCTGATGTGGAGACCACAGTTTGAGAATAGCTGGTACACTTCATAAGCAATATTTATTTTATAAAACACGTGAGTAATTATTCAAATTCCAGTGCCCTTAAAAAATAATTTGAGTTTGCCCATCTGCAAAAGCAGGTCAATGTTCCTATCCACTCTTGATAGTCAATTTGATTTCCAATCCTAAAATGCACTTTCTTCTAGAGAAAATCAGTAAGAGATCTCTTCTCACTACAAAGCTGATTTTAACCATGAAGCTAACTTTTTTTAAATTAAGTGAAACTCACGTTTAGTATTGTCTCAGAGACATCCAGGAATGGGTCTCCACAGGAAAAAAAAATATTCAGCATTCCTGTTTCCTCTGGATTTACTTGTGGCATCTGCTTATTTTCTGATAGCCAAAAGTCTTGAATTTCAATGGCACAGCATAGACAATCTAAGTCCATCTGAGTTTAAGGATCTAACAAAGTTGCTCACTGTCCTGGCAGTAAGTCTTTATGCACCAAAAACTTCATAGAATAATTTTGATTGCTCTTACCAGTGCAAAAATGGAGCTATAGAGCTTGATTTTTTAAACACTCAGATCAAAATTATCATTATAAAGAATATTTCAAATGTGGAAAGTTTAAAAGTAAAGTCTCAGAAATCCATATCCACCAAATTAATAGAATTACTTATTTGGGCATAATTATACTTCAAAGAAAGTAAATGCCATTATTCACTTCCAAAGACAAGAAAATAAGTGTAAATCACTGTAAGAGCTTGTAGCTCACTGGGAAACTTCTAGAAAAAAAAAATTTTATTAGCATATGACACCTAGGCAAAGCTACCTGCACAGCTTTCCTGTGGGAGGAAGATCATGGTGGAAGCAGAGGTAGCCTTAGGGCATTATTTTAGGTGATTGATCCATGGGTGATTAATTATCATGTACAAATATGGGTGTGACAAAGTATATAAAAGGCACTCAAAGTGCATATCTGGGTCACCTGATGCTCTTGTAGAAATGAGCAATGGATCCCTAAAGACTGAAGTATGCGTAGTACCATAGTCAGAAAAAAGAAGATGGAAAAGGAAGGATTAAAAGGTTGATGGCAGGATTTTTTTTTTCTGAAGTCAATTTATTTTTCTTTGAGCTAAAAGGACTCTGCCTGGAGGCTGGTGTAAAACAGTCCTGCCAGGAAGCCACATTCATCACACCAAGGAAAAGCACCACAAAGGAGACAGCATGATAAATACCTGGTTTGGGGATCCCAGGATAGAGTGTCCAGAAATGAGGATAAAAATGTATTTATCTCTTTGAAGCCTGGGCTCAAGCACAAATAATATTCTCAGCAAAGTTTTTTCAAAACACTCAATCGATTCATTAGTTTAAGACATTAAGTATATTAATTACATGTTGCTTCATCATATTCTAAAAAGGCTGATAGAGTTGCTCACTGATGTGGGACACACATGCAAGCTATTTGTTATGGTGATTGCTTGCTTTGCAGAGTCTGTGCCCTTGACCCAGCCCCATAGATCAACGTCAGGCCAAGTAAGATCTCCGGCAAAGGACAACATGAACCCTCTCCTCAAGGTTAGGTTTTCGAAGTTAAAAGCTTATAGTGAATTCTAGGATCAGACTGACCTAGGTTTCAATTTTATCTTCAAACTTAAAGTTGTGTGACCTTAAGTGACTTAACCTTTGGAAACATTAATTTCCTTATATATCAAATTAAGCTAATTATAAGCCAGGCCTCAAAGGATGTTTGTAAGTCAAATGTGAGTTATTACATATAAAGTGCCTATTTCTGCAACATATTAAGTGTTCAATAAATAACAATGAGTATTGCTACATTATTGTTTTTTTATTGTAGAGCATCAATTAATGACCTTCCATGAATTGATTCATCAGATTAATTCATCATGTTGTCCATTTCTTCCATTAAACATGTTAGACTGATGCCCGTGACATTCTAAGTGCTCTCAATAACAGACTACTATACATCTTAGAAGAACAGTACCATATTGCTCCTGACAATTTCATGGTCTACAAAAGTCAAATGTATTCCTAAACCTGCTTATGACAATTGTGTTATTGAGCTTTTGCAAGTTAATAAATAAGATGTAAACTTATGAAACAGAAAAGCAAAACCAAAAAGTATCTCTGTGGAAACCAAGTTAAATCCTTTGGAAAAATAAGAAGAAAAGTGAATTTCTGTCAATTAAATGATGAAAGTATAAAAAGTTAGAAAAAGTCACAATAATGTAGAAAATACTGTACTCAGATTGCAGCATCAGTATTTTAAGATCTTTCTAGGCTGGGTGTGGTGGCTCACTTCAGTAATCTAGCACTTTGTGAGGCTGAGGCCAGGAGTTCAAGACCAACCTAGCCAACATAGCAAGACCCCATCTCTTCAATAAATGAATAAAATAAAAAGATCTTTCTACATTTTAAAGAAACTAGAAGTGGAATTTGTAAGGGGAGCATTTTAGATGTTGCTTATGGAAGAAAGGTAATGCAGAGCTGCAATTGGCAGACCAATGTGTCAAGAAAGCATTAGCCCTACATCATAATATTGATAATAAAATGTATATATCTTTTAAATTAAAATAAAAGGTTTGCTATACAAATATATCATCCGCCCCCTTTAAATGGAGTTTTAAAAGGAAAGTGGCTGGACGTGGTGGCTCATGCCTGCAATCCCAGCACTTTGGGAGGCCAAGGCAAGTGGATCACAAGGTCAAGGGATCAAGACCATCCTGGCCAATATGATGAAACCCTGTCTGTACTAAAAATGCAAAAATTAGCTATGCATAGTGTTGAGCACCTGTAATCTCAGCTACTTGGGAGGCTGAGGCAGGAGAGTTGCTTGAACCCAGGAGGTGGAGGTTGCAATAAGCCGAGATTGTGCCACTGTACTCCAGCCTGGCTACAGAGCGAGACTCCCACTCAAAAAAAAAAAAAAAAAATAGTAGGTGACCATTGCTCATTGCTCCTCCAAACTGAATCAGAAGAGAGAGTTTCCACAGCATTATGCAAATACCTTTAGTTATTAAGCTAATTCTTAAAGAGTTCTACACTTTAATAAGGGAGATGTTGGTCAAAGGACACAGTATTTCTGTGAGATGGGAGGGGTAAGTTTAAGGGACCTATTGTACATTATGGTGACTACAGTGGATATATTGTATATTTGAAAACTGCTAACAGAGTGGATTTTAAGTGTTCTTTCCATTAAAAAAAATATGCAAGGTAATATGTAGCTGAATTAGCTTGATCTAGCCATTCCACAGTGTACAAATACATCGAAACACCAGATTGCACAGCATAAATATAGACAATGTTTACCTGTTCATTAAAAATTAACATGTATAAAAATAAATTTAAATAGGTTAAGAGAATAAAACTACTTTAGGAAGCAGGTAATCCCTTGGGTTTGTGTGTGTGTGTGTGTGTGTGTGTGTGTGATTTACCCACAACCATATTCAGTCACATGAAAGAGTACTTCCTGAAGCATATGAGATCCCAAAACAAAAAGTGCTGTCATGAGGTGGGAAAAGAGGGCAGATAAGCAGAAGTTCTCAAATATTGTTCTCCTGAGTGCCTCAAAATCACCTGGAGAGCCTTCCAAAAATACAGATTCCTACGACTCATTCCAGCATCCTGAATTAGTAGGTCTGTGGTAGGGACCAGGAAACTGGGTTTTTTTTTGCCTTATTTTGTTTTCTTTTCCTTTTTTCCTTTTTTTTTTTTTTGAGATGGAGTCTCTCACTCTGTCACTCAGGCTGAAGTACAGTGGCGTGATCTCAGCTCACTGCAACCTCTGTCTCCAGGGCTCAAGCGATTCTCCTGCCTCAGCCTGCTGAGTAGCTGGGACTACTGGTGTACACCACACTCACTAATTTTTGTATTTTTTTTTATTTATTTTTATTTTTATTTTTTAGAGACAGGGTCTTGCTATGTTGCCCAGGCTGGAGTGCAGTGGCTATTCACAGGCGCGATCCCACTACTGATTAGCATGGGAGTTCTGACCTGCTCCATTTCCGACCTGGGCCGGTTCACCCCTCCTTAGGCAACCTGGTGGTCCCTCACTCCCGGGAGGTCACCATATTGATGCCGAACTTAGTGCAGACACCTGATCGGCATAGCACACTACAGCCCAGAACTCCTGGACTCAAGAGATCCTCCAGCCTCAGCCTCCTGAACAGCTGGGACTACAGGCACGTGCCACCGCGCCCTGCTAATTTTTGTATTTTTAGTATAGACAGGGTTTTACCATGTTGGCCAGGCTAGTCTCGAACTCCTGACCTCAGGTGATCTGCTCCCTGCCTCAGCCTCCCAAAGTGCTGGGACTACAGGCGTGAGCCACCGTACTCAGCCATGTTTTGTTTTCTTTCTTAGACACGTCTGATGGATAACTAGATTTGAGAAAGACCGATATTGAGCTGTGCTCTTGAATTGAAACATAATGTGAGCCACATTTCTAGTAGCCTCATTTCTAAAAGATAAAAGAAAGAAAACTTTTTAGTAATACATTTTAATTTATTTCTTTTTCTTTATCTTTTTTTCTTTCTTGAGACAAGAGTTTCACTCTTGTCGCCTAGGCCGGAATGCAATGGCATGGTCCCCACTCACTGCAACCTCTGCCTCTCGGATTGAAGCCATTCTCCTGCCTCAGCCTCCCCAGTAGCTAGGATTACAGACATGAGCAACCACGCCTGGCTAATTTTGTATTTTTAGTAGAGACGGGGTTTCACCATGTTGGCCAGACTGGTTTCGAACTCCTCACTTCAGGTAATCCACCTGCCTTGGCCTCCCAAAGTGCTGGGATTACAGGTGTGAGCCACCATGCCCAGTCTCATTTTAATTTCTTAATAATATATTTTATTTATACCAAGTCCCAAATATTATTATTTCAATACAATATTCAATATAAAATTATGAATAAGCTATTTTAGATCCTTTTCACTTGTAGTAAGTCTTGGAAATCCAGCATGTATTTTATACTTATGGCATATCTCAATTTGGACTAGCCCCACTGCAAATATTCAACAGGTACATGTGGCTATTGACTACTTTATTGGGAAAGGCATATATAGAGTATAAAGGGGCAGACTGTCTTAGTGATGTGGGCTGTCTTGATAATGGTTCTGTAGTTTGAAGGGTCACAACCACTAAGTGCTTAAGAAAAGGGGATGATTAGAAAGGTCAAAAAGGGAAACGAAAGAACATGGAGAATCCAAGAGGAATATCTCACCTAACTGGAGGGGTTATGTGCTGTGAGTTTAGGAAGTGTGCATAAATATAAAGGGAAACAAGTGAAACTGATGTCCATGCTCCAGAAGGGAGAACGTTGGAAAACTGAGTAAAAAACTCAGCAAAAAACTGAGACCAGGTGCAGTGGCTCACACCTGTAATCCCAGCACTTTGGGAGGCCAAGGTGGGTGGATCACCTGAGGTCGGGAGTTTGAGACCAGCCTGACCAATATGAAGAAACCCAGTCTCTACTAAAAATACAACAAATTAGCCAGGCAGTGGTGGTGCATGCCTGTAATCCCAGCTACTTGGGAGGCTGAGGTAGGAGAATCGCTTGAACCCGGGAGGCAGAGGTTGCGGTGAGCCAAGATTGCACCACTGCACTATAGCCTGGGCAACAAGAGCGAAACTCTGCCTAAAAAAAAAAGAGAGAGAGAGAGTAAAAAACTGTATACCATGCAACTCCAGTTTTAAAATCCAAAAATAGAATTCCCACAAGGTTCATGCTCACCTTTCAGAAACTCGTGGGACAGTAGAGTGTGGAATAGAAATACCTTTACAGAGAAAGTAAACTGCCCAGCGTAAAGTTACATAGTGGAAGCATTTCCAAATGTTTTAAGCTGTGCACACACTTCTTGCATTTATCACACTATTAGATTAGTCAAAACACATTTTGGAAGCTGAAATAATAAGTCTGAACAAAGAGCTTAACATAGGACTGATGCACATTCTCCTGTGGGAATTCAGCTAATGTTTTTTACTTAAAGACTTCAACAGAACAATATTCTAACCAGGAATATCACAGCCCCTAATGCTGTAAATCAAATAAAACATTTGGGAAGGAAAGTTCTTGAATTCCTCACCAAACACTTGTATCAATGAAAAACAATGAGAATAGAAAAAATTCAACCTTAGAAGTTAACGGAGATATGCGAGGTATCGGATTGCAGACTTTTATTATTTGGTATGTAAAAATTCTATAGGAGCCCAGTTTTATTTTTAAATCTAAAGCCTAAAGTTGCACCCAAATTTACATATCTATCATATTTCTTGAGTATATTTTTCCATTCTCTTCCTCTTACCCAATGCTCACAAATGGCATAAAATTGACTTTTAAGGCAATTATAGAGGCATTGATAAAATTCTAATAATTCTACCTAAAACGGAATTCTCTGATATGCAGATTTACAAATACAAAGATGATGGCAGAGATGCCCTATCTGGGGCTACATCTGGTACTTGTCCATCCAATAAAGGCACCAGATTTTCACTGCTCTGTTGTCTACACTTTTGTCCAGGTTAGGGTGGCCAAGGAAACTCAGGATCCAAATTAGAAACAAGCAATAACTTTGACAACATGAGCATCTAATTTGCATATTACATACACATGTCCAATGGCTGCATATTAATGATTAACAAATGAATAGATTTGTCTGTAATTCCTATAGCAATAGATTCAAAAGGTGTTTGAATTCACACCAATTAACTTTTAGCAATGTAAACAGATGCTAAACATATATCTTTAATAGGCCCAATAAATACTATTATCAATTAATAGAGCCCAATTAAAACAACAAGTTAAATAAGCAAAACATTACAATGAGAACAAAAGTGCTAATTTACTGATATGCTGATGGTCAGTGCTCATTTTCCAGTAAATTATTATTTTTCATTCATTCATTCAACTAATGCTTGCATCTTCAATATGCAAAGCCCTTTGCTAGGTACAGTAAAGACATTACAATAATTTCTTCTTTATGTTCGATCCATGAGCATTGCGAATACTTGCAACTACAAATGCAAGATTAATGCACACTTATTTTAAAAACTATGCCATGCTTTAAAGACTGTATTGATTTCCTGAGTAACCAGCCTCCTCTCTTCATCATGGATGAATGTCAGCTTTTCTCCCAAAAGTTCCTCTACCACTGCAGAGTTGGTATATAAATTGCTTCCCAAATGCTGTGATATCTCAGGTTTATTTTTTTTTCCTTCTGTTTATTTTGGGTTGCTCTGGTCACCTGAGTGTCCTCTCATTTATCCTCCACAGATGTCTTCCTCTTTAGAGCAATTTCCTGATTCAGGTGAACCATCTGTTAATCCTACTTTACAAATAAATATCATGCAATAATCACAGCACTTGCTAAATAAATGTAACAATGAAAGAGATTTTTGGGTCTGCAGGGTGCACATACCAAGGAAATAGAAAAAGTGACTCCTTATCATCTCCTTTCTGTGAACCTTTGACTGGCTGGAACTTAATTTTGCAGAAAGGGTATCATCAGTGTGTAAACTTCCCCAAAATGTATCCTAATTCATCTTTCCATCTTTATGATCAGCATAGATCAGCATGGATTTGGACCACTTGAAATCCAGCCTGCTTTCTTCTCTACTTGCAGATGACTAGTTTCCATAAGTGTACACATTTCTCTGCTGGGCATTTTGTATTAGAACCTCAGGCTCCTCTGATTTGTCCCTGCAGTTTGTTTTATAGAATTTATACAAAATCACATTTCTCTTTTATCTTCTTTAGCTTTCCCAAATTGTTCCTTTAGAGTATCCTGTATTATTATATCAATCTGTGTCCAAACAGGAAGTGAATGGCATATTTAAACTGGATAACTAAGCAAATTTTAACGAAAGAATTGTTTACAAAAAGAGTAAGCAGGGTTTGAAGATACAGTAGGATGATATAGGATTCCAGGACTAGCAACAGCAACAAAGCTGTGACTACCCTTGAAGAGTATAGGGCTACCCTACAATCCCACAGGACTCGGTTGAACCAGCAGGAAGCCTGGAAACTAAATACCCTGGCCTCACCCACTTTCCACCCTGAGAGTGCCTCTAACTGGTAGAACACAAGAGATGCTCATGAGTGCAGTTCATTCAGGTCAGTCTCCCCACGAAGTTGGAGAATGGATTTAGAGAAGCAAGAAAAAAAAATACGAAGGACAAGCCTGAGATGATGTTGAGGTTTTTTTGGTTTTGGTTTTTTGGGTTTTTTTTCAGACATGGTCTCACTCTGTCTCCCAGGTTAGAGTCCAGTGGTGCAATCATGGCTCACTGCAACCTCAGCCTCACTTAATTGCTCAAGCAATCCTCCTACCTCAGCCTCCTGAGGAGCTGGGACTACAGGTCCACACCACTACATCCAGCTAATTTTTGCATTTTTTGTAGAGATGGGGTTTTGCCATGTTGGCCAGGCTGGTCTCGAACTTTTGAGCTCCAGAGATCCACTGGCCTCAGTCTCCCAAAGTGCTGGGATTACAGGAATGAGCCACTGCATCTGGCCTGATGTTGAGATTTTTGAAGGAAAACATGGTGCTAACATTTTCACATTTTCCTGATGACTGCCTATCACCTTTCCCCAACTCTGAAAAATTCCAACTCCCACTTCAATTTGCAATCACTGTATATTTTTTAACAACTGCTCCTGTAAGATTTCTTTCAAACCCCTTCTCATCCCATTTTGCGAATTCCATCAGGTCCTATTAACATTCCGTTTTTTGGTTTTTTTTAAGAGACATTAGCTTGCTCCTTTGCCCAGGGTGGAGTGCAGTGGTGTGATCATAGCTAAGTGCAGCCTAGAACTCCTGGCCTCAAGTAGTCCCCCTGCCCTGGCCTCCCAAAGCACTGGAATTATAGATGTGAGCCATCAGGCCTGACCTAAGACAGCTTTTGATGCAAAAACTTTCCCTGAAATTTGTACAGGGTGTTTACTACCCTCAGCAGAAATCAAATTCAAACTGAAATATCACTGTTCTTAATTTCTTTGGAGGTCTTTTCTACACAAGCTTCAGCATGGCGTCACTTCCTTGCTTCCCTGAAGAATATGTCTCCAACCTCCTGATTCTTATATCCTAGTTTTTTTAGGGGGGAACTGTAACCTTTCCACCATTTAACATGAAGCTTGAGGGGTAGCTGCCATCTTTTGATAGACTCCACCTTCCTGGCCACAGGGATCGGTCTAAGAGGTGAAGAAGTGGCACAAGCTGGACCAGACTTACTGCTCCACTCCTCCAATTGGTCTCTTAACTCAAGAGGGCTCATCAAAGTCCTTCTCTAGAGTTTTTGAACATAGGACTGGAGAGACTAACGGTGAATTACTTTCTGGTCATGAGTGTGATGAGCTGAGCCTGAGAGCTCCCGGTGGCCATAATTTTAGCTGTCTTGGAGGAGTCCAGTGTGAGGGAGTGAGGCCTTATTTAGTTTTTTCTCTTCACCCTGCTTCCTCCCACAAAAGGAAGCCTACACATGTATATTTCTCTTTGCCTGGAAGAATCTTCTCTGGGCCTATTTAATTTCTCCTCCTCTTTGATATTTCAATTCAAGAGTCACTTCTTCAGGAAGCCCTTCTTTACCTCTCTATCTACAAAAATAAAAATTATGTTTTAACAGAGGAAGATATATAATACACAAGTAAGAAATTTAAATACAGAGTGTCAAATGGTGATGAATGGTACAGAGACAACTTAAGAAAGAAAGTGGAGGCTGGGTGCAGTGGCTCACGCCTGTAATCCCAGCATTTTGGGAGGCCGAGGTGGATGGATCACCTGAGGTCAGGAGTTGGAGACCAGCCTGGTCAACATAGTGAAACCCTGTCTCTACTAAAAGTACAAAAATTAGCCAGCCATGGTGGCACGTGCTGTAATCCCAGCTACTCAGAATGCTGAGGCAGGAGAATCACTTGAACCTGGGAGGCAGAGGTTGCAGTGAGCCATGATCAAGCCACTAAGCCACTACACTCCAGCCTGGGCAACAGAGCAAGACTCTGTCTCAAAACACACACACACACACACACACACACACACACAAGAAAGAAAGAAAGTAGAGAAGGAAGAAGGGAGCCTTAAGACTATTCTTTCTGGGATCATTTCTATACTTCGTTATTAGAATAGAGAGGAGTCAGTGCGAAGAGGGGCTGCTATTTTCAACAAGATGATCAAGAGAATGTCTTCACAAAGTGTCATCTGGGCAGAAATCTGAGGGGTATGGAGGAGTAAGGTATGCAGAAACACAGGGGAAGACCACTCTGTGCAGAGGAGACAGCAAGTCCTGAGGTTCTGAGGCGGGACTCTGGTTGGTACTATCAAAGATTAGCAAGGAGGTCAGCGTTGCCAAGTAAAGTGAGGGAGGGAGGGAGGTAAGGGGAAAAGTTATAGAGGCAACAGTCAGATTGTATAGGGCCTGGTAGGTGACTATATAAAGACTGCCTTTTTCTCAGCATGAGATGGAGATCCACTAGAGGATTTGAGCAGAGGAGTAAAATAATCAAATTTAGGTTTCCAAAAGATTCCTGTGGCTGCTGTTTAGGAGAACCGACTGTCAGGGTCAAACATGGAGAGGGATTAAAAAGCTATTGCCATTATCCAAGGGAGAGATGACAGGGATCCTGACTAGAATGGAAGCAGTAACGGTAGTAAGAAATCACCACATGTTGACTGAATGTTGAAGGCAAAACCAACGAGATTTACCGACAGAGATGACTATGGAGTATAAGAGAAAGAAAGGATATAAAAGTGACTCTAAATTTTTTGGCCCGAGTAATTAAAAAGGTAGAGTTGGCCTGGCACAGTGGCTCACATCTTGTAATCTCAGCACTTTGGGACACTGACGCAGATGGATCACCTGAGGTCAGAAGTTTGAGACCAGCCTGGCCAACATGGCGAAACCCCATCTCTACTAAAAATACAAAAAAAAAAAAAAATAGCTGAGCATGGTGGTGTGTGCCTGTAATCCTAGCTACTCAGAAGGCTAAGGCAAGAGAATCTTTTGAACCCGGCAGGCGGAGGCTGCAGTGAGCTGAGATAGCACCACTGCACTCCAGTCTAGGCGACAGAGCAGGACTACGTCTCAAAGAAAAAAAAGAAAAGAAAGAAAAAGAAGGTAGAGTTGTCCTTAGATTAATAAGGAAGAATTAGGAGTAGAGTAAGTTTTTTGAGGAAAGATCTGAAGTTTAATTAGAGAAGCCTGTTGGACATCCAAGTAGAAATCTCAAGTGAGCAGTTAAGTACATGCACCTGGAGATCAGGGGAAAGGTCTGGAATGGAGACGTAAATTTGGAAGCCCTCCACATAAGAAGGATAAAATCACCAAGAGAGTGAGTGTGGATAGAAAAAAGAAGAGATCCAGGAAGGAAACCTGAGTTTGCAATATTTAGGACAGAGACGGGGGAGGAATTGGTAATGTGACTGAGAAGGAGAAACCAATGAAGCAGGAAAAAAACAGAAGGGTAGAAGATTCTAGAAGACAAGTAAAGAAAGTCTCTCAAGAGGAGGGAGTGATCAACTGTCAAAGGCTGCCGAGATGTCAAGAAAGTTAAAAGACTGAGAATGAACCATTAAATTTAGGAACATGGAAATAACCAGTGACCTTGAGAAGACAAGTTTCAGAGAAATGTTGACAGCAAATACCTTATTGAAGTGAGTTCAAGATCAACTGGAAGTGGAACTAACAAGGGAGAACAGACAACTCTTTTGAGGAGTTTTGGTATAAACGGGAATCAAGAAATGGGGACCACAGCTTAAGGGGATATGGGATCACTTGCTTTGTCTATTTACTCTGTCACCCTCCTCTCACCTCAAATCTCCACCACCTCTTCCTCCCTCATCCTCTTTCTGGCTAATGAACTTACTTCCTTAGTCCACTGAGAGAAAATAGAAACAATCAGAGAGTAACATTCCCTAAGTTTCTGCCACGCATCTATCCTTCTACCTGCATCCTTATACACTGAGGAAACAAGTTGGCTTGGTTGTGTGCTTTTCTGCAATAATATTCAGGTGTGTGGTGCAGGAATAAACGAGGAGAAGCACTGTATGAGCCAAGATAGGGGTTTTATTAGGTAAGTATGACGAAGGGTGATGGAGACAAAGACAAAATAATTTTGGAATTAAAACTGCAATTCTATTCTCTGTTACTCCTGAAAGCATAACAGAAGCCCTACGGTCAAAGCCAGGGTCCTACCAGTCCAGTAGGACGGCTCAATATTGGCAGAGATCCCAAGATGGCGGCGGCTGACATTGGCCTTAAAGTATAGAGATACATTCAAAATATGCAGCCTCCTTTGATTATTCATTCTGCAACTTTCCTCTATACTTATTCAAATCTTGTCTTTTCAGCACGCATCATCTCTTGGAGTAATGTGTTGTCTATCTCATATGTAAATGAGCTTTTTGTTCCATTTAATTCTTTGATGGATTAACCTAAATAGTCATGGGAAAAATACTGTTTTTTCAATTTGTACTATTTATCATCTCTGTCACAGTATTCAATTATCATCTTTCCAGAATGAAGAGCCCCCATTTCAGCTTAATCATATTTGTCAGTGCAAATAGTATTTGGCATCCCCAACACAGCAAATATGATCATTGATCATATTAATGTCCTCATTTTAAGTACTTTTGAACAAAATATCTTATTCGCCATTGAGGAAAGCGCGTAAGAAGTGTGTTCCCTACCTTGGAGAAACTCTGAACCAAAGATGCAATCTATTGGCTAGTTTGGGCTGTACAAACAAGGGCCTGGAAGAGATAAGAAAGGGCAGGGGGAGAAGAATGAAGAGCAAGCAACAAGATGATCTGACCTCCTTGCTCAAAGACCTGAATTGTATCTGAAAGACAACACAAAGCACTGAACGTCAAAGAACTTCCAAGGCAGAAGGCCTAGACTTTGGAAATATTTAAATGAAGTATTTAAACTCGTTTTGTTTCTTAGGTGACAAAGAGTTCTACATAAGTAAAAAGTGAAACATTGTGTTAAACACTCAGTAAATAGTGTGCAAAAATGAATGTTCTGTTTGGGCAGTGTTCTTCAGATCAGCAACAGCTCTAAATGGCTACAACCAAGATGCTTAACAAGCATGCTATCTCCAGGGTCACAAAGCCACAGGGGAGAGCTGAAGCCAAGAACAAGGGTCTGAACAGATATAAACACCCATTGGACTGAACAGTTTTCTATAATCTTTCTAAATAATCTTTAGACAGGCTTCTATAGACCCCTTAGGACTGGGACCCTAATAAAGTCCATGGCCTATGAAAGCTATTTGTAAAACTTTTCGGAGAAGGTTACACAAATATATTGTCTCAAGCACTGTGTAACTAAAAGTTATAACCTATTCCATACGGAATATTTGAGTTTTAACAGATCTTAAAACTATCTTTATATAGGTTAGGGTTTTGCAAAGAAAACATAATCAAATTGTATTCTTTAAAATTATTATATGCATCTAAACTTGCTCTGATCATTCTGTATTATAATAACAACCACCATTACTTATGTTTGAGACACTGGACAAAAGCACTTCATACATATCATCTCATCCTCACAGAAACATTATATGACAGGTATTATCAAACCTAATTTACAGAAAAAAAAAAAAAACTGAGGTTTATACAAGTGAAATGACTTCTCTGTTGTCTCACAATCAGTAACTGGCAAAGCAGGATTCACATCCAAGCTCCCCTGACTATAAAGCCAGTGCATGTTGACCAACCACAAAATGAGAGAGAGAAAGGGAGAGAGACATAGAGATACAGACATCTTAAATCCCTTTATTCACCTCTCTGAGTTATCACTTTTCAAAGGCCTTAGTATGAACACCATAGGAATCACCAATCTGTTGCTTAGTGGTTGGCCCTACAAATAGACCAAGACTCTGTCAAATATCACATTTTAAAGCCCTTAGCATGTCAAAGAGGTTAAAAATTAGTACCAGTGTCTTTGTTCACAATTACTTAATGAAAAGCCAGAATGTATTGAAAGAGAAAAGTAGAATAGGCTTTAAGATCAGTTACACCCTCCCCAGTACTTATGGAGCCCAGGATAAACCTCTGACTGCATCATGATTAAACATCTATGGTTTTCATTTATTCAAACTCACACTCAAGTCATTATTTCTGATATAGGAACCCTGCCAGTGACATAAGCTGCCAAGTGGTAGACTAAATTTCAGGTTCACGTTTGGATCTCTGGTGAACCCATAAAAGCTATATTTATGTATGTGATAGCCTTGGATTTTAATGGAAAACGGTTAGCATATTAATAAAATGTTCTGCATAGTACATACAAGTCAAATTTATGCCAATATGGAAAGGTTGCTTTCTCAAAGAGAAAAAAAAGCAATCATAGCCTAAAGCAGATTATGTGCAGATATGAGGAAATTAAAGCTCAGACATTAGTTAAAATGAGCAACAGAAATCCATATTTTAAAAATAGGGTTTGGGGAAATATCTCCAAAACAAGGCCCCTAAGAATATAGAATTTAAAATGAAGATAAAAACTGGAATACAAGTCTCCAATTTAAACCAATTCTTTAATTCTTTTTTTCCTTAACCAGGGTAAAGATCTAACATCTTCATCAAGAAAACTTCTATTTAGGCCTTCACTTTCTCTTCTTTTACTTAAAGTTAATAAACATTTTGGCCGGGCGCAGTGGCTCACGCCTGTAATCCCAACACTTTGGGAGGCCGAGGCGGGGGGATCACAAGGTCAGGAGACCAAGACCATCCTGGCCAACATGGTGAAACCCCGTCACTACTCAAAATACAAAAATTATCTGGGCGTGGTGGCATGTGCCTGTAGTCCCAGCTACTCGGGAGGCTAGGGCCAGAGAATCGCTTGAACCCGGCAGGCAGAGGTTGCAGTGAGCCGAGATTGTGCCACCTCACTCTAGCCTGGCGAAAGAGCAAGACCCGTCTCAAAAAATGAAAAAATAAACTTTTTGATTTTTCAAGTACTCTTCCGACAGCTGGTTAGATTTCCTGAAGGAAGCTAAGAAATACTATCACAAATTCTTTACAAACAAAACATAAGTAAATTTATTTACAGATATATTTTAAAAGTCAGCAAAATATATCCAGTTTGCACATTACAGATGTGTATTCCTTAGAAGTTGCTTCCTCAAAGAGAGGTATCAAAGTAGATATGAAAAAGGAGCTGAGGCCTTGAGGCCTGTGGATTTCCCAATCTAATATTTTATCTCCTGCATTAACAATTGTAACAGATATTAATAGTTTGGATCATGTATGCATTTATTTTTACCTGAGACCCAAGTTCCATACTATTATTAATATCTGCTTAGAAATTTGAGAAGAAATAAAGAAGTGTCTAGTGTTCTTAGAAAATTACTACTTCATTTAAAAAATAGAGATTAAAAATCCTACAGCTGTAGAGCCAAGCCCTTTGTTATGCATGCACAGCTTTGTAAATGCCATAAAAATCTCAACATCTGACCCATTTCACTTTTACAAGGGAAGGGCCTATTACACTGGAAAATAAGCGTAAAAATCTGCAGCATTCAGAGGCATTAAACAGTTTTATTTCACATTTGTTTCCTATGTATCCTACATAGGAAACATACATTCCTCTGTTCTATGTACATTGTAGCACCTGCTGCTAAATCTCTACTCTCTGTCAGCTCCCAACCTTCTCTTTTTAGAAAGGATTTAGTGTCTTTTTGAATGGCTGAAGTAATGCTGCCATCTCCTGTTTGCTGAATAGAATGTAATGAAATTACCCTCAAAAAAAAAATGAAAAGTAAAATTGGATAAAACCACAAACTAGAGACTGTTGGCCCTTTTTAATAAAGTTTTTCTTGCATAGATTAAAAACCAATCTTACTCAAATTGACAATGTCATAATAATGTTTTAAATTTGATATATCTTTAAATAAAAGTTATTCTAAAGAAATTTCAGTCTTTATCCAAACATTAAATTGGTACTTCACCTCATTTTTCAGACTATTGCTCTCCTCATATTACCTAAATTTCAGTCATTTATTTTTTACAATGTAAACATAAAAAAAAATGTAAACTTAAAAAAACCATATATACTAAGTTTTAATATTAGCTAAAGTGTTCTTAGGAAATTGATTTATCACCAACAATCCCAAATTTAGAATACTCACAGAAAGTATGAGGAAGGGAAAAGTTACCAGCAACCAAAACAATAGAAATCACTGTCTTATTTTGGAATTTTACCAAAGCAGATACAAATAATAAAGTAATAAAAAAAACTTTAAAAAATTATTTTTACCTCTAACTCTTAGAATCTGAAAACATACCCACTAGAGAAGTCCATGTCTTCAAAAATATATAGATTTTCTTTTGCTCTTATTCTCGCTATAAATCTATTGGACATTAATGTGATCATGTTCCCCAGGTTTTGTGAACAGGAATTCCATTCTAGTTGAGGATGAGAATCTGTCTTAGGCTGACTTGTTAAAGAGATCCTTAAGAGGCATTCTCTTCTCCAATTACAAACAGCAGCACTCCGCCAACAGGTCTCAGAAGAATGTGTGCTTAACCCAGTATTATATTTAAAAGTCCAATTCCCCTTACAATCAACTCTAGGTAGCAACACTCCTCATTTAAAGATATTATAACCGCTTCTAAAAATTCTTGTTTATTTCATGGCAAGGCAAAGCAGCTAGCTGTAATCTTTTATAAAATATACCCTCATCATACACTTCCAGACTGGTTTTCTTCAAATCACTATGTTCTGGACAAATAGCTTCCCTTCTCTTCCCTTGTCTCCTTGGCCCTATTAATTCACCTGTGTTGCCCCCCTGCTGAAGACTCAGTGTTGTAGCTCTCTCTTTCTGGAGACTTCACCATGCTGAACCACTGTTGTTGGTCTGGATAATATGGACTAAGTAGAGATCAGGAAAATATTGCAGTTTCTGCTCAGCAAAACTCAAAGTGCAGAGTATTGCAAATGAATGGCTTATGGAAGACTGTACATTTGAGTTTTAGTTTTGTATAAACAGTTTTCTTCCAAATCTCTACATGCCTCTTGTGGAAGCTACCTACCAATTTATAAAATATAATCCTTCTACATATATTAAATAAAGAATATTCTAATATTCGACAAAAAGGCAAATCCTTTGATCAGTTTACCCAAATGTTCAAAGGCTTCTTGGGTCATGTCCTGGAACTTGGGGTTCTATCTTCTTATTTAGAAAATGAAGGAATCAAACTAGACCATTTCTCAGGTCTCTTCCATCTTAAAAAGTCAGACTCGGCCAGGCACAGTGGCTGACACCTGCAATCCCAGTACTTTGTAAGGCCGAGGCAGGCGGATCACCTTAGGTCAGGAGTTCGAGACCAACCGGGTCAAACCCCATCTTTATTAAAAATACAAAAAAAATTAGCTGAGCATGGTGGTGCATGCCTGTAGTCCCAGATACTTGGGAGGCTGAGGCAGGAGAATCACTTGAACCTAGGAGGTGGACACTGCACTGAGTCAAGATCACACTGCTGCACTCCAGCCTGGGTGGCAGAGTGAAATCCTGTCTAAAGAAAAAAATAAAAAACCAAAAACACTCAGGCTCCAATTTCAGTAGAGTATGCAGTGGAAAAATGTTGTCACATCAGGCTTAAATTCTCTAGAGGCAAGAGAAAGCATCTTCTTCAGAAATACAGGAAAGAAAGTAGGAAGGTCACATTTTGGTCAGGCCATATAATTACTTCTAGAAAATAACAAAACCAATAATGATAATAGAGGTAAGGTGGCTGCTGACACTCAGGAAAATAACTTACCCCAAGCCCATTAATATTTATTTACCTTTGGTGACAGTACTAAAGAAGATCACTTATGTCATTAGGAAGAGTACTATAATAATTTGCTTTAATTCTATAAATTTTGCATCATTTAACAATAAGCTAACTTTGAGACATGATCGTGATAAATATGATTTAAATATACCATTTTGTTTTACACTAAATGGTTAGTCTTACATAGATCCTTGTATTATGTAAGAGTCCCTCCACCATGGTAGACTCTCTTCAAAAGACTAAAATGAAAAATGAAGCAATTTGGGAATCACAGAAGGTAACAGGATGTTATTATAAAATAAATTCCCATTATTTATTTGTACAATTATTTAACTCTCGTTATCAAGTCATTGAAGTAGAAATCAAAGAATCTATAGAATTCTGGAATCACAGAACAAGGTTAAAAGGAGACAGTTTACATGCTCTCCCACTCAATTCTACTGAGTTTTATTATTGTTTACATATTCTTTATATGTTGGGGCTAGGTGCAGTGGTTGAAGCCTGTAATTTCAGCACTTTGGGAGGCCAGGTTGTGTGGATCGCCTGAGGTCAGGAGTTTGAGACCAGCCTGACCAACATGGTGAAACCCTGTCTCCACTAAAAATACAAAAATTAGCTGTACATGTGGTGGCTCATGCCTGTAATCCAGCCACTCAGGAGGCTGAGGCATGAGAATTGCTTGAATCCAGGAGATGGAGGCTGCAGAGAGCTGAGACCATGCCACTGCACTCCAGCCTGGGTGACAGAGAGAGACGCCATCTCAAAATAAATAAATAAAATTATATATACATATAATTTTTTGGTTGTTTTCCAATTTAGATAAGGCAATATAAATATTATTAAATATACTGCTTTTCTTAAATAGAAGTTTGCAACTCTCATCTAAACTAGCTGTTTTCAAATTTGAATGTCTTAGTAGAATAGACTTAAAGCACACAGGTAGGGAAACATTTTATTTGCTGCCTTAAGAAAGATTTTCAGCACAAGTACGAATATGTGAACTGACAATTATTATAAGTTCTTTTCACTTCAATAAAACGCTATTTCAGTTGAGTCTTTTTGTGATCTCCAGAGAAAACAACTACTGAGTTCTATCCAATGCAATGAAAGTGGAATCGGTCAGATAATATTCACTTTATTTACATTTATTTTCAAATAATGATTTCATCAAGCTGAATTTCCAAAATTAAAAGTGAATGCTGGCATTTTGTTTTCATATTTCAACTTGAGAAAATAACCAGTGTGGGGCAAAAAAAAAAAAAAACAGGAATCCTCTGTACTAGTTTATAGTGACCTGATCATTTTTCTCTCCTTCTGTCTCCCTATCTGTCCATCCCTCCCTTGCTTTCTCTGTCTCTTTTTCCCATCACCTCCTCCCCACCACCAAGAAATACTGCTTGTTTTTTGTTTTTCTTTTTTTTTTTTTTTTCAAGTTGGAGTCTTACTCTGTTGCTCAGGCTGCAGTGCCGTGGCTGATCTCTACTCACTACAACCTCTGCCCGCCTCGGCCCCCCAAAGTGCTGGGATTGCAGGCGTGGGCCACCGCGCCTGGCCACAAGCTGCATTTTGAAATAAAATTATCCATTTTGAAATATTATATTCCAAATTTCTATCATGTGAAGACTCTAGAAAAGTTTAATGAAAATGGTAACATAACGTGCACGATGCTAAAGTGCAAAAGCAGAATTCAGACTTGTATGTGAAGAGGAAATGATATGCAATAAATCTGTTAGCTATTTTGAGGTTGGGAGTTCGACACCAGCCTGACCAACATGAAGAAACCCCATCTCTACTAAAAACACAAAATTAGCAGGGCATGTGGTGTATACCTGGAATCCCAGCTTCTCGGGAGGCTGAGGGAGGAGAATCACTTGAACCCAGGAGGCAGAGGTTGTGAGCTAAGATCGTGCCATTGCACTTCAGCCTGGGCTAAAAGAGCAAAACTCCGTCTCAAAGAAAAAAATACGCAGCTTGTGGGGAAATGTAGAAAAGGTTTTAATTTCTTCTTAAATTATATGTGTATTCCCTCCTGAAAGAGTCGTATAGCTGCATCACGTTATGACCCTCATGTGGCTAAGTACCTCCGTGCAAGACACAACATGTACCCATTCAGCAAAACATCTGCTGACCCCTAGAATTCATCATGTTTATCCAGCATCAAATCTACAAGAGAAGGCAAGATTTTTAATTTGTAGCATTTTGTATGCTAATATTTTATTTTCCCCTTATGGATCTCACATTTATTTATTTTTAATGCGCATTTTGCTTATTTTAACCTGGGGGCAGCACTGTGAAATATCACAGACCTTTGACTCAATATTTCTCTAATGAGCCAACCAGGTACAAACAGGATTTTTATATCCATTTGTAAATGTTAGTGGGGGTTAGTTGAGAGAAGGAAAAATAAAAAGACAAATACTACATTTGTATAAGGTTTAATTCACATCACTCATATAACTCTGTGCTGTTGGCATATGTCTCAATAAATAAGCTTCAAAAAGAAATTATTGCAATGTAAAAATAGTTTCCCTGAATTCACATGCTTTTTACTGTTCCCAGGTCTCACAATGGCTTTTAAACTTATTTTTTCAGCTCTTAGAGCCATGTACTCCATATTGTGATAGGATATGTTTCTCTGCCCTGCTCCCTAGAGTGGAGCTGGAGAGAAAGGAAGTTGAGACAGCTTGGCACCACACTCGTCTCAAAGAAGCCCAATCTGAAAGACCTACTTTCGTTAACAGAAGAAAAGAAATCTTAAAAAATAGACAGTGAAAAAAAGGCTGAAGAGTTTAAACCTGAAAAGAAAGCCCACAAACAAACAAGTGAAATAGCTGAGTGCCTACCACACCACACACTGTCCTAGGCACGGGAGATAATGGCTCAGAATGTTAATGCTTCCATGGAGCTACAGTGTGGAGAATTTAATCTCCAAAATATACCCCTTGCCTTGATAATCTCCAAATTATGCCCATTTTCCAGAATAGGCCTTCTCTGGAAATTTGTTCTTCAGGTAGTTCTAGGCATAACCTCAATATGGTGGAGAAAACATTGCAAATCAAAGGTTTAAATTTTTATAATTTCTGATTTTTATTTCATACATATATATTGCAATTGAGCAAAATTAGTAATCTTGGAAGAAAAATAAAAAACAGCCAGTGTCCAGTGGTGGTTACAGAATTCTAATTGATATTGCAATCATTAATAAATCATTTTATTTATAAACCTTCATTAAACTACTTAAAATTACAACTCATTGAAATAATGTTATGTGAGTTAGAAACTGCCAATGTCCTTTAGTATTTGAATAGTTTAAATGTAAGTGATCTAAGAGCAAAGCTAATTAGGTATTATTATTATTATTGGAGGCTTTTATTAAACTCAATCCAAATGATAGGTAACAAAAAGCAAATAAATGCAACCAGAAGTAGTAAACTAAGCTCAACGATATCCTGTAATTTCTATTCCTACAAATAGAATTCTCAAAATCTTGAGAGAATGGGATAAGAATCTATTACTAGGGTGAACCTGCTATAGTCTCTGCTTCTTACCTGTCTTCCTGTTTTCACTGACCTGTCCCTCAGCTGGTATCAGTTTCTTACTGCCCTCTGCTGGCTCGGCATGAATTCATTCGTTTTAAGCAGTTTTGTTTTTAACAAGTGCCAAGTGTAGACAAGTATAAATTCACTTAATTCACAAAACATAAAATTTTTAAAAGATTATTATATTAATGGCACTCAAATTAACCCCAAGAATATACTGTATCATTATTTCATCTCTTTAATTTAAAATGTTTTCTTGGCACTTGACTTTCTCAGGGCCCACTTGGGTTTCTTCCAAGTAAACTTTCCTTTAAAAATTAAAAATTAGAAATATTTTACTTCAAAAGCAATACATGTTGATTAGAGAAAAAAACAAGCAAATGGGAAACCTTTCCAGAAACATTAACACCTTGATGTATAGCCTTCCAACCTGTCTTCTTTGGAGCATGTACCTTTATATTCTTTTTTTTTTTTAAACTGAGCCACTCTGCCACCCAGACTGGAGTGCAGTGGCACGATCTCGGCTCACTGCAACCTCCGCCTCCTGGGTTCAAGTGATTCTCCTGCCTCAGCCTCCTGAGTAGCTGAGATTGCAGGCCTGCGCCATCACACCCGGCTAATTTTTGTATTTTTGGTAGAGACGGGGTTTCACCATGTTGGCCAGGCTGGTCTCGAACTCCTGACCTCAAGTGACGCACCTGCCTCAGCCAACCAAAGTGCTGGGATTACAGGCATGAGCCACCACGCCCGGCCCCTTTATATTCTTTTACTAATTCCTTTTTTCTTTTCTTTACAAAATGCTATCCTATTGTACATTTTGAATACTTTTCAAAACACGTATATTAACAAATACCCTTCCATACTGTCCATTTCAGAGGCATCCTAATATCTCATTATGTAAATGGACATTTTATTCAATTATCCTGCATCAACACAGAGTATTGTAGCTCTATGATGAATACTTATAGCTATGCCTATTCTTTTATTTGAAATTGGCCTAATGTTTTCTAAAGCATTCTGAATTGATGCTTTACAATTTTTCTCTCCCTTTATTGTCAAAAAATGAAAGGCAAATAGAACCTCATTGATTGACAGGGCCTCAGGAGGATCACCAGGGTCTCTATCTTCACAACCTTTGTCACTCAGTTTGGTTAATTCACATTTTAAAAACAAACTCAAAAGAGATGGAAATATACAACAAAAAGACAATTCTGTCTCTTCTCTGGCACATTTCCTTCCAAAAACTAAAATACTGTGGAAACCAAATTAACAGTGTGGTGATGAAGACAGTCACTGAACATTTAGAAAAAAAAAAAGAAAGGAAAAAGAATGGAAGAAGAAAAAGGAGGAGGAGGAAAAGGGGAGAAAAAATACGCTCTAGGAATGTTTCACATAAAGTAGGGAAGAGCTTAGAAAATTGTCCGTCAATGTAGGTGAAGAATCCTTAGGAGGAAGATTCATCCTCCTCCCTGGTTTGTAAGCCTTTCCAAGCAAAAGCTAGATTTGAATACAACTTATCAAAGAGTAAAATTACAATATGTAAACTTTGGGGAAAAATTACTGGCTGAAACATCTCACTTAAAGCAATTTGAATTGAGATGTACTGTTATATTTGAAGTGTCAAACCATGTTTTCAAAAAAGAAAAAAGATTTTAGCCTGGGGTCGGCTTGGTCTCAGTCCTTCTGAACATTCTGCTATGTCAATATTTCTATAACCCAAGCCACCAGCAGTGAGTCAGACTGGGGGCCTCTCCTCAGGTCACCTCCTTAACCAGGCCATCTCTTTCACTCTTGCTGGGACTTACTGTTGAAGTCGTTCTAGCATGTGGATTGACCTTTCTGAAAATGCCTGCTGGGAAGACAATACTGTACCCTCCTCAGCCAACAGCCTGTCCCATCCTTGTCCTGGAGTGGTGATGGCTGTAACCTTATTCCCTGACTGGATATTCTCGTCCTTCTCAGTGGGTCTCATATGAGTACTTGTGCTTAACAGTCCTTGAGCACAACTCTTAAAAATAACTCATTTAAAAAAAATTTCAAACTCCATTAAGGGCTAGATTCGTCCTCAGTAAGACTAGCAGATGTTTCCACACTTTTCTAGGGTTTATAAGCCCTGTCTATGTAATGCTTGTGTTGCCTGAACAATCCAGTTAAAGACCAACATTACCTGTTTATAATAGCAGTCTAATACATAAAACAGCCTTTTTACAATTTCTCTGTAGATGTTCTCATTTTTTAAAGCATTTAAAGTAGTTTATCAGAAATACAGAATACACTTTAATAAAATCAGAATGAGGCAAAAAATAAATAGTTAAGAACAGAAAGAAAATAGAGTATTTCACTTGGCAGCTCTTACAGCCAAAGTACACAGGGATTCACAAGTCTCATTGTCTGTGGATGCAAAAAAACATCAAGTGCTTGGCTCAAACAGCCCTTCTTTTGGGTCCATGAGGGATGTCCTCAACAAGATTCTGAGCATACACAGCAACTGGTTTCATAAAACCATTTTCCCCCGTTAAAAAAATGACATCTGCTTCTGCCCTGTCGCTTTTGCTTCAATGGGCTCCCCAGTGAATCCCACGTAAGCTACATACACAGGCAAATCACACTCCAAAGCTGACGTTACATTTGCACTGAGTTTTGAAGAATGAGTAGGAGATACCCAGGTGGAGAAAAGCAGACGTACTTCAAACACAACAAAGTTATCAAGAGACGAACATGATCACTTTTCAATGGCTACAACTCAGAAGTCTGGATGAATAATTGAAGTGACTCATGTCTTGAGTCATCTGGATGAGACTGACAAAGACCTTTAAAGCACAGGTAGGAGTTGAGGATGCCAAGGCCTTTGGCTTGGGAAGGTGGTAGGCAGTAACAAGTGATAATGGATGCAGTCTGGTACATACCACATAGGTAGCTTTCTATTCCTCTAACAAAAACGTTAGTGATAATGTTCACTTCAAGGCATGCAAAATTTGAGGTGCAAGTGGGTATTCCTGGGGAAATTGTCTGGTACAGCTTAGAGTGATCAAAGAAAACAAAATAGACTTACTTGGGAATCAGGGGAAGCTGTGGGTATGGGAGAATGTCCCAGAAAGGCTGCAGAGAAGCAAACTGATACCAGCCTGAACTCTGGAAACTATTATAATTGAAAGTATAGGGAGAGGAAGAGAAAGAACTGAAATGTGGTAATGGCCAAATGGCAACACAACAGTATTTAAAACAAAATCCTGGAGGTCAGGGAAAGGCTGAGATTGAGCCATTGCATTTGACCAGAGGCTGCTGGCAAGCACATGATCAGTCTCTGGTGAGGACAACAGCTAGAAAACAGATGAAGTCTGAGAATGGAGACATTTTAATGACTTGGAGGAGCCAACACAGAGCAACAGTAAAGGAAAACGTAGAGTTCAAGATTAGATTTGGGGGCAGGTACACTAACTCACACCTGTAATCCCAGCACTTTAGGACGCCAATCCAGCACTTGAGGTCAGGAGTTCCAGACCAGCCTGGCCAACATGGTGAAACCCCGTCTCTACTAAAAATACAAAAACTAGCTGAGCATGGTGGCACGTGCCTATAATCCCACCTACTCTGGAGGCTGACGCGCAATCACTTGAACCCAAAGCAGAGGTTGCAATGAGTCAAGATTGCATCATTGCACTCCAGCCTGGAAGACAACACCGCCTCAAGAAAAAACTTATTTGGGAGATAACGTTTTGCAGCTGAGCTGACAGGACACAAACATCAAAACAAAAACTATCAGCCTGGGCAATACAGTGAAACCCCATCTCTACCAAAGGCCGTTTCATCTGCCTTTCATTCTACTTGAACATATTTAACAGCCCTGAAGGAAACTAGAATTCAGTGAACTTTCCTCTAAAAGGGCCAGGGTACAACAGACTGACAATTTCAATGTTAGCTGATAGTCACAGGTTACACCATACTTGAGTTTATCCAGCCTTTCAGAAAATTTCTCTCTAGAGATCCTGCTCTTCATGAGGCCACCCAATATATCACTACTATGCTGAGGTCAACCAGTGTTAGCCATTCTACAGATTACTACCAAACCAACCAGTACAGGAGACCCTACTCTGGCAGACTGCTAAGGCCTTAAACCTGTAATATACAATGCAAAGAAAAACGTGTTAAGTATATGGCCTCCCATTCTTTTAACTGTACACTCATCCAAATTTGCAACATACATCATCAGTCATGTTCTCTTGCCGCAGAGGTTCCTAGGGACTGGAGCGCATTTAAGCACCTCTTGCTGCTGCACAATAATGTGGCCAAGAACAGTGGCTCACAACTGTAATCCCAGCACTTTGGGAGGCCAAAGTAGTTGGATCATCCGAGTTCAGGAGTTTGTGCCCAGCCTGGCCAATATAGTGAAACCAGTCTCTACTAAAAATGTAAAAAAATTGCCAAACATCTGTAATCCCAGCTGCTTGGGTGGCTGAGGCATGAGAATAACTTGAACCCAGGAGGCGAAGGTTGCAATGAACCAAGATTGCACCGTTGCACTCCAGTCTGGGCAACAAAAGTCAGTCTCTCTCAAAATGTTCAAAGGAATATCCACAAACATTCCTGGGCATCAGACTTTTCCCACAGACAAAACTTGATCCTGCCCAACTTTGTACTTTCTGCTAACCTGCCCAGCATGTCACTCACTGCCGTGCCATAGATTGCAATCTACGGCACACAGCCTCTTCTCTCCAGATTCTAAGCTGGTCTAGTGAGGGATAAATGCCCATCCCTGGCCATCATCAATACCTCATGGCAGACCTGTCTTTGCTAAGGCTGTCCAGGTGTGAAGCGCCCAGGAAAGGTTAAATATGGAGTTGATATCACATTTCCAGTTAATCTATAGTAATCAGATTTTACTTTGCTAACGATTTTACTTTGCTAACGGAGGACCTCGTTTTACTGCCCCAAATAAAAAGACAGACATGAGGAATGTGAGCCAAATAATTTATTTCTTCATTTCTTGCATTTGAAGTACTCTTCGATGACATCCTTGGCCTGAGACTCCTTGCCATAGTCCTAAAAAAAAACCATCTGTTAACACTAATTACCATTTCAACAAGTTCTTAGTATCAATTCTTACAGAAATGTTTCCCATCATTATAATCTGTTATAGCCATTTTCAGGGACCTTAACGACTTCAGTGTCCTTAAGGCTCGTAACATGGCTTTACTATTGCCAGTTTTTAAAGTATGCCTGCACAAACACAATCAGGTAGGCAGATTCATTGGCTGGCTTTATTACAGCTTCTATTTCTTCATGAAACACAGAAAATGCTTTAAAACTGATCAGTCACATTTTCTTCCTTTGTAAGATCCTCAACTTATTTCAATACAAAGCTATACATGGTTACCCAGCATAAGCTTCATCCCTAAAATAGTGACTTACCTTAACTACTACACAACTGCAACCAACCACTTTACGAGGCTTCCCCTCTCTGTCAATTTTACAGAGGCCTACCCATTCCCCTAGTTTCTTGTTGTCATCAACCTATGGGGAGAAAGTTAAACAAAACAAAACATCACGTTAATAGACATTAACACTACCAAAAACAAATTAAACCCAAAAGGTGGCTGTAGTCAGAAGGGTGACATGGCAGTTTCCTCACCACAGTTCAGTAGAGGGAGCCAGTTGTCATCACGTACAGCAAGCACAAAGATCACCTATAAGCCTGCTACTAATCTTTGTTGTATTCCAAGGTCAAATTAGCATTCAATTCTGCAGGTATAAAATGCCTCTACCTACAATCATCTCTAAAATGGCCAACAATATGAGGTCCATGTAATGTTTACACCTGCACAAACTAACAGCTTAAGACTTCACAAAATTTACCCTGGTATACAAGCATCACTGTGGATAACATTAGTGCCGACACAGTCCTTAGCAGCCTTACCTTAATTAGGTTGATCTGGTGTTCAGCACAAAGGGCCTCCACCAACTTGACATACATAGGCTCATCACAGTTGGATGCAAGCACACAAAGATGGGCTTGGCGTCTGAAATTCAAATTACAATGAAAATGAAACTAAAATTCAATTACAATGGAAATGAAACTCAGATCTAAATCCATCACTCTTACATTTTTAAGAGGGTTATCTTTACTAACACTGGCAAAACGTAAGCAGCAAATCATAAATGTGTACTCAAGTGTTTAGGTCTGATGAATCTGCTACAGAGCATATACAGATTCACTTAACCTACAGTAAACACTGGTTTTCAGTAAAACTTTCCCTGACACAGTGAATTCGTGTAAGTCATTTTTCAATCTTGTGGCCAAAACCCAACCATAACTTTCTTGTAAGCCAGCTTTATATATCTACAGAAACATGTGAAAGGCTGGGCACAATGGCTCACACCTCTAATTCCAGCGCTTTGGGAGGCTGGGGCAGACAGATCACCTGAGGTTAAGAGACCAGCCCAAAATTCTGAAACCAAGTCTCTACTAAAAATACAAATATTAGCCTGCCATAGTGGCAGGGGCCTGTAATCCCAGCTATTCAGGAGGCTGAGGCAGGAGAACTGCTTGAACCTGGGAGGCAGAAGTTGCAGTGAGCTAAGATGGCACTATTGCACTCCAGCCTGGGCGAGACTCTGACTCAAAAAAAAAAAAAAAAAAGAAGTGAAATAAACTTCCAGATAATAAAAGTTGTGACATTAGGCTAGGCGCGATGGCTCACGCCTGTAACCCCAGCACTTTGGGAGGCCAAAGTAGATCACCTGAGGCCAGTAGTTCAAGACCAGCCTGACCAACCAACATAGTGAAACCCCATTTCTACTCAAAGTAGAAAAACTAGCCGGCCTGGTGGCATTTGCCTCTCATTCCAGCTACCTGGGAGGCTGAGACAGGAGAATCGCTTGGACCTGATTGGCAGAGGTTGCAATGAGATAGCACCCCTGCACTCCAGCCTGGGCGACAGAGCTGACCATCTCAAAAAAAAAAAAAAAAAAGAAAAAACAAGAAAAAGATGTGACATTAATAAGCAACTATTCAATAAATGCCATGCAACATTGCCAAGGTACAAATATTACAAAGGATTCATACTAGAACCTACTGAATACATTAAACAAAAATGCAATTTCCATCGGATTGAACTGGCGAGATTACAACAAAACGAACTTGTCCCATAAACCCTTAAAACTGCATTTAAATTCAGCTCAAGAGTAGGTTGCTTTGTCAATCAATCACCCTAAGAAACACATAACTCGATCCATCCGAATACATTAACAAACATCCCAGATTCAAATAAATCTCCAATTATACTGCTAAATTCAAAGACCAAATGTTTCTGAAACCTGGGCTTGACGTTCCATTAAACTTAATGCTTGTTTTACAACCTGCCAAATGTAACGCGTCTCTCCATCTAATCAGCCAGGTTAGTATAAAACTGATTAGCCCCACAACCTACAGGTTTGTCAGACTCTGATGTTTCACTCATAAAAGGAGTGAAGGGGTATCCGACAACTTAAGTCATCATTCAAACACTGTAGTTTTGAGTGGTTATTCCCATTCCAAACAGCAACCCACACATTTGAAGTGGGCTTTATAGATCTGAGTTCTGATACCTTTTCCTAGGTTTCCCGTAGGTCGGATGCCATTCAGAACTTTTGCGCTAACACCATGAACTCCATGCCTTCTTCCCTTGGGTGGCAGTTTTGTTCCGGTTGCAAGAACCCACAGTATGAGATTGATAAACGTACTTGTCTAAGGCTTTGGCAGCTTCGCGAATTCCACGTGCTAGGCCATCGTGGATGAGGGCGGTCTTCAGCACCTCTTGTAAAGCAGTATTAACGTCCATTACACCTCCAGCAGCAATGCTGAAAAGCGACACCACATCAGAACCATCAGTTAAAGGATCACACCGCCTAAGGCCTCGGACTCAACAAAGGCCTAAGTGTACAACAGACGGTTTACGGCGACCCGCTTAACCCAGCCCTGCTCCGCCAGCTCTCGGCCCACGTCTAAGCCGCACCGCGATCCCAACTCCAACCCCAGCCCCTGGGCTCACCCTTCCTCGGCCATGGCGGTGGGTTACGGGTGAAGCGGAATCTTGAACGCACTGAAACACAAAAGCATTGACTTACTAGAGACTCAGATATTCGTCAACAATCCCAGTAGGAACACACCAAGCCACGAATCACAACCAATACAACCTCTGCCGCCGCTCTCAACTTACCCCAGGCCTCCGCCTCCGCACGACTCGGCGGCGGCAGGGAAAGAGGCCGCACGCGCCCGCATGACGGTATTTAAGGACCTTTTCAGGCCCCCTGTGCGCATGTGCACTCCCACCCTCGAAAGAGGTGGCTCCGGCGGTGCCGGGCCTGGGGAGTTTTTGTTTCCGGATTGAAGCGGTTGTGAGGCAAGAATACTGGGAGATTTCTGTCTCAGTCGGGCCAGTCCTTGGCGAGCGCAACAGGCACCACACGGGCAGCTTCGCGTTGTCATCCTCTACAGGGGCGTAACCCATCGAGGCCCAGGGAACTCATTCTACGGAGCGGGACAGGAGCGAAACAAGTTTGTCCGCGTGGTTTTTTAAGGCACCTAGAGATTTGTATCCCGCCTAGCGCTAGTTTTAACCCTTTCCACACCACGTTTTACTTTTCCTGTTGTTTCTACAAGACTTAGCCTTCCCGAGCAGTGCACTTTGTTCCTTCGCTTCTAAGTCACTTCGTGTCGTTGTGGGGGTGATCCTCATCTTGGTCTTCATGAAACGAGAGCCAACATGCTTTCACTTGTTTTTAGCAGGTTGGAGTGCAACGGCGCGGTCTCGGCTCACTGCAATCTCCGGCTCCCGGTTTCAAGCGATTCTCCTGCCTCAGCCTCCCGAGTAGCTGGGATTACAGGCGCCCGCCCACCACATCCGGCTAATTTTTTGTATTTTTAGTAGAGACGGAGTTTCACCATGTTGGCCAGGCTGGTCTCGAACTCCTGACTTCAGGTGATCTGCCCGCCTCGGCCACCCAAAGTGGTGGGATTACAGGCGTGAGCCACCGCCCCCGGCCGCTTTCACTATTTCCAGGCACTTTCCCTGAGGTATGCTAGTAGAGAGAACCCTGCAGCCAGGGGGTCAATTCTCGTTTCTAAACATAGTCGGAGTCGCTTCTGAACTAAGTTTGTTCATCTGTCTTTGGTTTTTAACGCTGGGTTGTGCTCGGAATACACAGTCCGGCGCAAATCGGTATTCCTCGGGTGCATTTTCAACACCTACAATGTGCCTGACGCAGGGCCAGGGCCTGGGACTATACACATGAAATAATCAGTCTATGAGGAATCCACCATTATTCCATCCAGGACTTGGAGGAGTTAGGAATGTAATCCTAAGAACCCCCAACTCCAATTTTCTTCCAGGAAGCAATATTTTATATTTGGAAGTGATTGGCCGTCCCCCAATCCCCACTTCCAAAGCATATGAACGAAACACTGCTGAATATGATCCATACTGCCTTTTGTTTTAATTTCCTCTCCTAAGTAGTCAGCCGCCAATCCAGTGAGCAATGATTAGGCGCTTGGCACGTGCCAGCGATGTGAATCCAGTGAGCAGCTATTTACTGCTAAGTCGCTTGAGTGCAAAAAAACAAAGATGGGTAACGCGGTAAGAGCGCCCAGGGGGTTCACAAGAACGGAGACCTGCTGGAATGTTAATAAACTGATAGAGTTCAGTTTTAGATTTTCCTCTGCTTTCAGTTTCATTTTCAAAGCGTTGAAGCTGCTTCTCTGTCAGTAACTCGTGCAAATGTTTATTGAGCTTTTGATTAAAAAAACAACAACAAACTGCGGGGTGTATAAAGATGAGGAATCATTTCTGCTGCCCTGCTTTTTTGTGGTGGGATTAAGATTTGAGACAAAAATCAGAATACCTCAGGGCCACAGGGAAGATGTAAAATGGCAGGGGGTTAGGGAATGAGGATGGCGTGGAAAGGAAAGAGGACCTCAGGCTTCTGGCAAAATTTGAAACAGGCTCAAAACAAAAACTAGGCCTGTCCTAGCACTTTGGGATATCGAGGTGGGCGGAGCACCTGAGGTCAACAGTTCTAGACCAGCCTGGACAACGTGGTGAAACCCCGTCTCTACTAAAAATGCAAATAGTAGCGGGGTGTGATGGCGGGCATCTGTAATCTCAGCTACTCGGGAGGCTGAGGCAGAGAATTGCTTGAACCAGGGAGGCGGAGGTTACAGTGAGCCGAGCTTGCACCGCTGCACTCCAGCCTGGGTGACAGAGCAAGACTCCGTCTCAAAAAAAAAAAAGAAAAAGCAAAAATTATTCAGGCGTAGTGGTGCGCACCTGTAATCCCAGCTACTCTGGAAGCTGAGGCAGGAGAACGGCTTGAACCCAGGAAATGGAGGTTTCAGTGAGCCAAGATCTACCACTGCACTCCAGCCTGGGAGACAGAGCGAGACCCTGTCTCCAAAAAACAAAACAAAACAAAAAAACTCACTAAAGGATTCCAAATCAGTGAGCATGGAAGGAGAGGACAGGGTATTCTAAATGGATTAAAGTGTAAGGGCAAAGGCATGAAGGCCTTCTTGTCTTTTTTGGAAGTTATAATTAACACACTTGCATTTTTGAAAGAGAATGTGGCAAATAGTGTTTCAGCACATTTCTCATTATCTAAAGATAGTAAAGTTAATACGCTAAGCATATTAGATTTCTTCCCCCCAAAAGAAGTTTTTAAGGAAGATGCAGGGAATTTGGGAAACCTAAGTGAAAATAATTACTGCCAAACAGCATATTTACGTGGGTGGAAAATGATAAGAGCCTTGTTAGCTAAGGCAGTTGTTCCCAGTACCAACCAATTCAGACTTGGTGTCTGTCTTTGAGCAGTTGCTAATCTGTTCTATTGACTCAGACATCTTCCCTGCTTTAACATTTCACTGTACTAAATGTCTTTTCTGTCAGTCACAAACCTCCCTCCTTAGAGCTGGAGCTACATTTTTTTTAAAGTCCTAGTTATATAATCAGTTCTAACCCCAGAATGAAGTCAGAGGACACACAGGTGATACAGAGGTTTTTGTTTTGTTTTTTAAAGGGGTTTTTAAATATAGATTCTCCTAGTTCACTTTTTTTTTTGAGACAGTTTTCCTCTTGTTGCCCAGGCTACAGTGCAATGGCATGATCTCTGCTCACTGCAACCTCTGCCTCCTGGGTTCAAGTGGTTCTCCTGCCTCAGCCACCCAAGTAGCTGGGATTACAGGCTTGCGCCACCATGCCTGGCTAATTTTGTATTTTTAACAGAGATGGGTTTCTCCATGTTGGTCAGGCTGGTCTTGAACTTCCGACCTCAGGTGAGCCACCCACCTTGGACTCCCAAAGTGCTGGGATTACAGGTGTGAGCCAGCAAGGCTGGCCCTCCTAGTCCAGTTTTTTAAGGTTATCTCCTCTCAATTTCAGAAACTGGTAAAGGTGGGAGACAAGACTACATAGAGGTTAGTGGCTAGTCACTCTTATACCAGCAGAGTATAACACATCATGTGCACAAATACGAGTCTGACATACATGTGAAAAATAAATGTATTTAAAGTTTGTTTTAGGAACAATACTGATAATAACGGGTAATTTGTTTCACTTTTTCTATACGCCAGGTAAGGTGCTAAATTCTTTTCAGGTATTTTTTCCATTTATTGTTATAGAGACCCTATCTGGTAGTGACGCTGTTAGCCCTCGTTAATAGGTCAGGAAACCAAGGCTGAGGTAGTTGCCCAAGATCACACAGCTAATAAATGTGGAAGCTGGTATTTAAGTTCAGTGGACTTCAAAGCCTGTGCTCCTAACCCTTTAGCCATTTGAATGATTGTCAGAATGTGGAAAGGAGGTCACTGAGAATTCAAGAATGACTCTTTACATCTCCGGTTTGGCAATAATACAACTGGTTCTATGCCACTGTGCTAAAAGCTACAGAGATGGAAAAAGGGAGTATTGGTGTTAGATTGTTGGATTTGGATTTGGATTTAGAAATTTGGATTTCTGAATTATCTAAGTATAGATGTATAGTTGGCTAGGGCTGCCATAACAAAGTACCACAAACTGGGTGATTTAACCAACAGAAATCTAGTATCTCCTAGTGCTGAAGGCTGGAAGTCTGAAGTCAGTGTTGGGAGGGTTGGTTCCTTCTGAGGATACAAGGAAGAATCTGTTTCATGCCTCTTTCCTAGCTTCTGGAGGTTTGCTGGCAATCTTGGTGTTTTGTGACTTGTGTTTGCATAACTCCAATCTTTTCATGATATTCTCCCTGTGTGCATGTCTGATTTTGTGTTTAAATTTTTCCTTTCGATAAGAATATCAGCCATATTGGATTAGGGACCCACCTGCTCCAGCATGACTTCATCTTAACTAATTACATCTACAACAAACCTATTCCAAATAAGGTCTTGTTCTGAGGTGGAAGGGGTTAGGATTTCAACATATGAATTTTGAGAGAACCCACAGTTCAAGTCAGATGACAAAGAAGGAGGAGATATAGAGCGATCAAGTGAAAAAAAGCATCTATGAGATGAATTGAAAAAAACACTTGGAAGACCAGAGCTGGAGAGAAAAACCGGGCTGAGGCATAATAATGATTTCCCATCTTGGAGTGGTCAGGAGGACTCAGGGTGCAGGGTTGAAATTCCAGCTTACTTTGTGATCTTTTGATCTATGCGGTCAAAAAAATACCAATAAAAATTCCACCATGTTGTTTGGAGAAAATGATATTTCTGTGGAAATTCAAAGTAACTAAAATATTCAAACCATTCTTGAAAAAGAAGAACAAAGTTGGGGATTTTTTTTTTACTGCCAACTTCAAACACATCGGGTCTTGTTATGCAATGGGAGCAAGTGAGTGGAAGAAGCTAGCACCACCTAAAATCTCTTCTGGTGAGAGTGGCAGCATTCTTGAGGAGTGGGGCTGATGTTCTAAGTACAGTGTCTTACACCTGGCTCCAATGGTATCAGTAGCACATGTTGCAAAGGTACGTCCAGCCGGGTAGCAGTGCCATGCATACAGGACCATTTAGGTGGTGTGAGTTTAGGCAGTTCACCTCTATGTGATATGCTTGATCCTCCTGATGATACTATGTGTTACCTAATAATCAATGATCAATTCATTTTCTGCTTAAATTAGCCAATGTTTCTTTCTTTTTAATTAGTAACAGGGACCCCTGACTGATAGAAATGCTAGGAAGAAAAATAGAAAGGTGAAAGGGCAAAAGATGACTGGGGCTGTATTTGGATAAGGGGATGAGAATGAATTTCTTGGCCAGGTGTGGTGGTTCATGGCAGTAATCCCTGCACTTTGGGGGATCGCTTGAGTACAGGAGTTTGAGACCAGCCCAGGCAACATGGTGCAACCTGGTCTCTATTATTAAATAAATAAATAAATAATAGAATGAATTTCTCTGAGGAGGTGGCATTTACACAAAGACCATATGACTCCATTTTAGTTTGTAAAGAAAAAAAAATTCCATATGTGTATATATGTCTAAATGAACATATAAAACTATGAATACATAATTGTGGTAGGCTGATAATGGCTTCCAAAGATCTGTCCACATCCTAATCCCTGGAGCCTGTAAATGTTACCGTACATGAAAAAAAAAGGGTCTGTGCAAATGTGACTAAATTGGAGAACTTGAGATGAGGAGATCATTCTGGATTATTCAGGCTGGCCCTAAAGTCATTCAAAATATCCTTATGAGAGTAGCACACGAAGATTGCACATAGAAGAGAAAAAGCACAGTGACCCCAGAGGCAGGAATCAGAGTGATGTGGCACAAAATGCCAGTAGTCACTAGAACCTTCAAGAGGCAAGACACAGACTCTTCCCTAGAGCCTCTAAGGGGACATGATCCAGCTGACACCTTGATTTTGGCTCAGTGACACTGATGTTGAACTTCTGACTTCCAGGACCTTGTTTTAAGCTACGAAGTTTGTGGTGATTTGTACAGCAGCCCCAGAAAACTAACATAATAATATATTTGATTATAAAACTGATCATCTGAAGGGAGAATGAGACATAGAGATTAGAAGAAGAGAGGAGCATAGGGATATGAATAGACCTTATGTAAATTAAAAATAGATGGACACGAAAGAACGCAGATTTATTTTTTGAGAACATAAAGAAAATGATTTGCATTAAACATGCAAGAATGATTGCAAATGGAGAGAGGCATGAGAATGGAGATACAAGGCAATAGATGGCAACAGAAATGAAAAATTCAGTTGGCAAGATTCAGTTGGCAAAAATTCAGATGGCAAGATACAGGTAGCGATACTTCCTGTAAGATGGAGGAAAAGAAAGAAAAAATAATAACTAGCTAGGTGTGGCGGCACACGCCTGTAGTCTCACCTACTCAGGAGGCTGAGGTGGGAGGCTCACTTGAGCCCAGGAGGTTGAGGCGGCAGTGAGCCATGATAGTGTCATGGTAGCTTGAGCAACAGAGTGAGACCAAAAAGAAAAAAAAAAAGAGAGAGAAGAAAAAGAGAAATAAGTAAAAAGGGCCAGTTTGGGTGACCCAACGTCTACAGTCCAGAAAGAAAGCAAAAGAGGAAATGTAATCATCAAAGAAATCATTCAAGAAAATTTCCCTCTACAGATTGATGTTAGATTTAAGAGAAAGCATTGAATTAAATGAGACTGGAGAAGCTGTCATGGGTTAGATCATAAATGTTTCATAAGGCTACTTCAGGGAACTTTTGCTGGAGTGGAACTTTCTGTTTAGAGTAGTTCTAAAGGTTCTCCTTACAACTTGCTCAATGGGGAATTTTTGCATAAACTTCAAGAACCAAGGTAACATCACTTCCTTGGGAAGTCATCCAGGACCCATTTGACAAAGTAAGTGGTTCTTCCAATATGTTTGTATACAACCAATTGCATTATAGATGATTAATTAGTGTGAATTTTATCTGCTAGAAGGAGTGCTACTTGAGGGCAGAGTCTGGATGGAGCTCGTTCATCTTTAATTTTATAATGCCTGGCACAAAGTGGTAACTCATTCTTTTGTTTTGCTTTTTGTTTTGCTTTGGCTTCAAATCAAGAATTTCCCAGCCCTTAAACTTTATTTATTTATTTGAGATGGAGTTTCTTCTCTTTTGCCAGGCTGGAGTGAAGTGGCACAATTAAAAACTTACTATCAGCCATCCCATATATTGGAACAGACCTTGTACAGTGGATCTGAGGCAGATTCTCAGTCGATAAAGCCATACTCACATGATTCTTCAGGATCTTGGCTCACTGCAACCTCTGCCTCCCAGGTTCAAGCAATTCTCCTGCTTCAGCCTCCCACATAGCTGGGATTACAGGCGTGTGTCACCAGGCCTGGATAATTCTTTTGTATTTTTAGTAGAGACAGGGTTTCACCATGTTGGCCAGGCTGATCTCAAACTCCTGATCTCAGGTGATCCGCCCACCTTGGCTTTTCAAAGTGCTGGAATTACAGACGTGAGCCACTGCGCCCAGGCAGTCTGCAAGCTTTAACACTTCCCAAATAGTAAATAAGGTGAAAATAAATGACACCTATTTTTTTTGTGCAAGAAAACTGTGAATGTGAGGGTAAGGTAGCAGCCATCATGTTCATGTCCTAGGTACTAACACCTTATCGCCAATGCTCACAGCCGCCCAACAAAATAAACATTATAATCCCAGTTGTACAGATGGAGAAACTGACCTTGTCATCTGAAGTTACACACAGCCAGTAAAGTGCCCTGGCTTGGAACCCTGGCACCTGCCTGCAGAGGTCGCACTCCTAGCCACTTCACCATGCTTCCTCAATATTCACTAGTATTCTTGCAAATATTTTTCGATCCCAGCTGCTTCACATCGGTTAGTTCATTTTCAGTTCACTAGTGTCTGGTTTCAATAATTACGAACTCTACCGCATTTACCCACTGTGAAAAATAATTCACTCTTCCAAAGGTCTTGTATAAACCTAATTTTCGGCCGGGTGCTTTGGCTCACGCCTGTAATGCCAGCACTTTGGGAGACCGAGGCAGATGGATCACAAGGTCAGGAGTTCGAGACCCAGCCTGGCAAATACGGTGAAACCCCGTGTCTACTGAAAATACAAAAATTAGTCGGGCGTGGTGGCGGGCGCCTGCAGTACCAGCTACTTGAGATGCTGAGGCAGGAGAATCGCTTGAACCCGGGAGGCAGAGGTTGCAGTGAACTGAGACTGCGCCACTGCACTCCAGCCTGGTGGACAACAGCGAGACTCTGTCTCAAATTAATAAATAAAAATTAACCTAATTTTCTAATTCACTTTTGTGTCTTTCAGTTGAGGTACTCCCTACCTTTTTTGGGTCTAAAGAGCTTCCTTTCTTTCTTTTAATAGGAATAAATTGAGCTAATTTTAATATAGAGGGGAGTCCAGTTGTATGGAATACAGACTTTTTTCACCTCTCACATAAAGAATGAAAAAGGACAGCATGATACAGCAGCTGAAGTGGTGGATTAAGATAATGGGGCGGGGGGAGCCTTGCTCCACCCCCGTCCCGCCCCCGGCCTGCCTCCCGAGGACACAGAGTCCTGGAAGGTTTTGCAGAGCCCCGGGCAGAGCTCCAGGCAGGGCGAATCGCTCGCTGCCCGCAGGGAGTCGGGAATGCCAGGGCCCAGCTAAGCAGCGGCCGCCCACCGGAGTACCAGTGGATCGTTGGAGATCGAATCCAAGGACGTGACTTGAACCCGGGAGCTGGGGGCACCGGAGTCCACCTACCGGGCATGGACGCTCCGGCTGACCTCGAGGGCCCACGTGCACCGGGAGGTGACCATGAATTGCGTGGCCGGGAACTGGGAGCGCGGCGGCGGCTTCGGGCCTGTCTCTTTAGGAACGATTGAATTGCTTTTAGCTTGATTCATTTCCGAGAAATTGGAAAAGTCTCGGGCCTGAGTATGGGGTTCGGGCCAGCGTTTACTTTTCTCCCTGGATGGGGTAAAGTTCCAGGACTGGATATGTGTCGTGATTTCTAATGATTTTCTAACCTATACCTCTGCTTTTAAGTACTGTGTATTTAATACGTTCAAATAAGTATGCCATTAGGCAAATGTAAAACGTTACCTTTCAAGTACCCACTGTTGTTGCCCTTCTTTTTTAACTTTCTCTCATTTCCTTTTCTCATCTAGTACAAACATTTCACAAAGAATCTTAAGACTTCCTCATGTTGCACAGATTTTTTTTTTCTTTTCTGGGCTGCAATGGCAACCTCTGAAAAACAGAGCAAACCAAATATGTTTTTCCTTAAAACAATCTAATTTATGAATGGCTGATGGATTTGCTTGGATATTTGAAACTCTGAGTAATTGACTTCATATCTTTAAATGGCAATTTAGTCCTGGAAATAAGTGTTAAATTAACTTATGCAAAAGACCAGTAATTAATGTAAAAAAATATTGATTTATGAATTTGTGGGACTTGTTTTTCCAGAAGCATACCATTGTAAGTGTTAATTCACCAGTTGAATGATTTAGCTTGGTTTCTCCTACTTACACTTCATTTGACTTCAATACTGCCTTAGAAATCTTATTAACATTAAATGCTTGAAACATCGAGTTTCACGTAGCATATGATGCTAGTAAGTTGAGAAAATAAGGACATTATGCTTCAGAGAGTATCACTCTTTGGAGATCACCCTGCCACCTCATCCTTTTTGAAGGGTTATTAAAGACCAGAGAAACAGACTTAAAGGTGAAAGCACAAGATCAGATGGCTTGATGATTTCTGCATTGAAATTCTAATAGAGAATGGTATGTAAATGAAAGCAGTATGTTTTCAAAACTGCAGTAATGTACAAGGATTGTGTTCCATTTGATCAAATGTGCTATATTCATAATGGCCCTAAGTTCAGTAAATGATATCTTCAGAGTGCAACATATGTGCACAGAAATCACATTTGTGTACTTTGATCAGTACTGTCAATTATATGGCTAATTGCAGCATGTTTGCATTCAAGGTGATGACCCTGCAGGAAGTGCAGGAGAGACTTCCAGGTGGCTTTCCAGAGAACAGGTTTTTGTACTGATATCAGCAGCTTCGGTGAACTTAGGTTCCATGATGTGCTATTCTATACTTGGACCCTTTTTCCCCAAGGAGGTAAGACATTTTTAAATCTTTACAAGCTCTATTTTTTTAAAAGCCTTTTGAATTATTTCATTTTATAGTATGTAAAATGTAAAAATCTGCATATAGTACAAACGATGTATAGAACTCCAGCCACTAGAATACTTCTTACAGAATGCTTGATACCCGGAAAAAAAAAAAATTCTAGTCAGAAGGAATATCTTCTTGGGAGGTAATTCACCTAAAAGTAGTTGATCTTCTGAGAATTACATGCTTCCCATGCAGTCTGATTAATCTTTATTTGGTTTCTGCAACTGGAAAAGAGTGCACTGAATAATTGAGATGCAAATGTTACCGCAATAGGTCTGTGTAAAGACACAGACTATTTCCTGGAGGTTTTATTCACATTCAGAATTAGAAAGTTTTGATTCCCCAGATCCCCCACCCCACTTTTTTTTTGTTTTGAGACAGGGTTTCACTCTTGTTGTTCAGGCTGGAGTGCAATGGTGTGGTCTTGGCTCCATCATTGCAATGGAGTGCAATAGTGTGGTCTGCCTCCCTGGTTCAAGTGAATCTCCTGCCTTAGCCTCCCGAATAGCTGGGATTACAGGTTCCTGCCACCATGCCTGGCTAATTTTTGTATTTTTGGTAGAGCCGGGGTTTTGTCACATTGGCCAGGCTGGCCTCGAACTTCTGACCTCAGGTGATCTGCCCACCTCGGTCTCCCAAAGTGCTGAGATTACAGGCATGAGTCACCATGCCCAACCCCACAATATTCCCTCTTTTGACTTGAATTTCTTATGGAATGTAGCAGCAATGTTTATGCAAGGGAGGAATTCTGATTAATATAGCCTGTTCCTTGTAGTCATAGCCTTTTGTATGGTGTTAGGGTTTATAGCTAATGACACACATTCAAAGAGAGTAATCCCTAGTGAGTCCAACTGGATTCCAGACGTCAATAGGATATAGTATGAAATGAATGTGACTGGCTTGGAGTGCAGACAACATGTCCATGTGTTTCATTCTGTGCTTTTTGCCAAATCCTTGGCTCACAGTGCAGTGGCGGCTTCTTAGTCCTCAACCTAGATTTAAAACATGTAGTCCTTCATTCCGTGTGCTACAAAAGAAGATAAAGTGGCTTCTCTGCTAAAGGAACAATATTGCCATGTACCCATACAGAGCTCTCTGGCTTTTAGTACACGTTTCCCCCATTTATCCATTTGATCCCTGTGACATCCTCATACAGTAGATAGAATTGTGAGAATCTCAGCATGTTGCAAATGAGGAAACAGTCTCAGGAGCTGTGACTTGTCCAATTCAGTTCTATTAACTAGAGGTTTAATGAGTTCCTACTCTAGAGCAGGCTAAGCGTGGGATGTGTTAGGGCAGAATTCAAAAATCAGGGAAATGGCTCTTTCTTGTCTGCCCATTGGGAGTGAAAAAATATGGGGGAAAAAGTTTCCAATGATTTGGATATCCTTTAAGAAAAGGATGTCCAGAATGTTACATGACTGTTTTTTTTCCTTTTTTTTTTTTTTAATTATCGTTTTGTTCTGGCTTCCTTCTATCCATACTAATGTTATGAGACCCTAAAAGGAAGAATGGTTAATTCTGCAGATAGGAGAAGAAAGAATGGTACTTTCAGGATAAATCTAAGGTGGGGCTTTTTTTTTTTTTTTAGACAGGGTTTCACAGTCACTGAGGCTCTAAGTACAGTGGCATGATCAGGGTTCACTGCTGCCTCAACGCCCCCAGGCTCAAGAGATCCTTTCACCTCAGCCCCCTGAGGAGCTGGGGCATAGGCACATGCCACCAAACCTAGCTATTTTTTTCTATCTTTAGTAGAGATGGGGTTTCACCATGTTGCCCAGGCTGACCTTGAACTACTGAGCTCAAGTGATCCCCCTACCTTGGCCTCTCAAAGTGCTGAGATTACAGTGAGCCACTGGACCTGGCCTATGGTGGGTCCTAAGAGATGGTAATTCTTAGGGCGAACAATAGAGGTGGAGGTGTTCTAGGTACAGCCACAGGAAGAGCAGAGTGAATGGCATGTTTCTGGGGAACAGCAGGCAGCCTCTTGATGTGGCTTGGGCCTGGGGTGAAGTGAGGTCTAATAGGAGACCATGGATTGGAGGGGGCAGGGCTGAGATAGGAAGGAAGGGCACTTGCATGCATATCAAGGACTTAGTGGGCAATCATCAGAGGTGTTTGAGCAAGACAGACCAGTCTGGCCAGACTTGGGCTTTGTAAATAATAATAATAATAAGAGCCTGTGAAATTGAGATGGAGAAGAATGGGAAGAAGGACATTTCCTCGCTCAGCTGGAACTCAGCGCAACCAATGTTAGTTTCCTCTAAGTGAATAGCACAAAGGAAAACCAGGCTGTGGGTGTGTGCTTTTTAAGTTTTTAATTGAGTTTTTTGCTTATAGGAAACGTTCACTAAAGAAAAAAGTCAAGCTTTTAAATAATTAAAGTTCATTTTATTCAAAAGTCTTACTGAGGACTACAGGCTGAGTATTTAAGTTCACAGTTTGTCTTCAGGTAGTGGAGATTCAGTACGTGCAAGGTCACATCAAAGTTTGGGTATTAAGAGTACATCTGGTTTTAGATTTCTAATGTACCTTTGGTTATAGTTTGTAAAAGCATAATCACAATCTGTTAGATGCTATCTTATGTGTAGGAAAAGGCAAGGCTGGGACATTTATCATTTAATGTAATAGCTTAGGCAAGAGATGTGGGGGTCATGTGCTCTATCTTGTTCTGTCTTCAACGCATCCGTCCCAAGAGCTGCATGTTGTCACAGAGTCAGGGGCTTTGGGACCTTATGCTGGCAAGCGGAAATGAGCAAAATGTGGCTTCTGACATTTGCTGTTTTGTCTCGCCTTGCAGAGGGAAGGCTGAAAGAAAGGAGACAGAGGCAGGAGAGAGAGCATGCTAACTTTCAAAGCTTTAGATATGAAGACGAGGCTCTGACTTTCCATTTCTAATTAAAATCTTATGGTCAACAAATGCACTGGTGAAGCCTCACCCTTTCTCCCGCATGTTCTACCATTTTTCTTATTAGCCAGAGCTAATTAGGCAAAGGAAAAACAGTGCCTTTCTTAAATTCTGGTGTGGGATTCCTACTTCTATTCATCATTTTTCTTCAAGGCTCATCCTTTATCAGATGACTAGAAATCGCTTTATTTATTTATTTATTGAGACAGAGTCTCACTCTGACCCAGGCCGGATTGCAGTGGCATCATCTCAGCTCACTGCAATCTCCGCCTCCTGGGTTCAAGCGATTCTCCTGCCTCAGTCTCCCAAATAGCTGGGATTACAGGCACGTGTCACCACACCTGGCTAATTTTTTTGTATTTTTAGTAGAGGTGGGGTTTCACCATACTGGCCAGGCTGGTCTTGAATTCCTGACCTCAGGTGATCCGCCCGCCTTGGCCTCCCAAATTGCTGGGATTACAAGCGTGAGCCACTGCGCCTGGCCCAGAAATTGCTTTTAATAGCTGTTTTTGCTTTCCTAATGTGAAGCAGGATCCATGTTTCAAAAATGGCATTCAACTGTGTGGTTCTAGCACATCCTGTGTCAGCGTTTCATTTCCACGGCGAATGTGGGAACGTGCACACGATGGAAACTGTAGTGGCGCATGACCCTGTAACCTTCGCAAATCCCTGTCCTCATCTATAAATGGGACCAGCTAAAAATATATCCCTATTTAATTGTTGTTAGATGCCATGTAAAACAGCACTTAATAGAGATTCTGGCTCATAATGAGGGTCTAATAAGTATTCATTTCTACGGCCATTATAGGTTTTCTGCTAGATTCTAAATTAAACACTTATCAGAACTACTAAGCAAAGAACATTGATAACATAACTTGACTAATGAATGTTCTTCTTATGCCTTAATTGACTCCTTTCACAATCCTTTACTTTGAGGAACCTGACCGGTGTGTAGTAGAAATGTAGATCTCGTGTTCCCGTCAACATACAGCATAACCATTTGTTACAGTGCCATTAAAGGTATTTTAATGAGATCGCTCTTGTACCCACACCATTATTTCCTGTGGTTATTAGTCCGTGGAAGGGGAATGGCTAGTTATGAAGCCCAAGAATTATGGACTTAAATCTTGCCCAAGCAATTACTGTGGAGCTGTGGGCCCATCGTCCCTGCCCTCACCCACCATCAAGTGCTTAGGGACATTTCTGAGGACTTTCCTAGAGTAAAAGAGAGGCCCTTCCTAAAATTTAGCTTAGAACAATAGAGTTCACTTATCTGGCTTCCTGTGGTATGACACTATGAAGAATGTAGAGTTTGTTTAAAGAGGGATAGTCTGACATGGAAGAAACATCCTTAAAAAAGACAAAGATTGATGATAGTATCTTTACATGAGAAGGGATGGAGAAAAATTTTATCTTAAATTGTAGTTAGAGAGAAAAGGTAAAGAAAGGCAATCATGGTTGTAGAGAACGGATGTTGAAGAGTGCAGAAGTATGTGTGCAGGTGTCCATTTCTGTATTGATTATGAAATTGTTTGTGAAAATCTGAAGCTCTGCCAAAGGAATGGATCTAAACTGGACTTTTCTGACCATGAGTATTCACTGCTGGTACAATGCCTCGTATATACAAGATGCTCAGTATATGACTGATGACAGTTCAGGCTTTGCACTTTGTAGAATGCTAAGTTGCCAGTCCTATCTTAAAGCAATTAAACTCATGTTTTGATTCCTTAAATTCCTATAGCTGGAACCTGATGTAAGGATCTGCCATAGTTCCAGGACTTGACAAAGTTTCTTAAACTTTCTATTTTTATATGTGAATGTAGTTGTGTATCACAGTGGTAGCACTTGAAATTCAAAAGAAGTAGACTTAGGATAAATATTATTTGTAGCAAATTTTAGTAGCTCACTGGTAGAATAGGCTATACACATTAGTAACTATAACTGATGGATGATAAACTACCTTGGCTGTTTCAGGAGAACGTAGCATGTCAGGGGTGCATCTTTCACCTGTGTTGTTGATGACAGGAAGGAAAACTGTCTTCTCCAAACTGTCAGGTAATTGGTATTACTGTCAGAAACAGAGACCTAGACTGATTGAGCCTTGATCTGACCCATATGCCAACTCATAGAACTTCCTATCCTTGAGTTTGTAGACTGGCAAGTGTTTTTTGTTTGTTTCCTGTAACTAAATGTGATACCCCAAAGGAAGTGTGTCTAAATCAGCTGTTTCCTCAGTCCTGTTACTACGCAATAGAGCCCAAATTTCCTTATCTAAGACTTTTGTGTGTTTGTTTATACTCTCTGATTCTGACTTTTGCAGCTAAAGCTAACCATTCTTTATAGGCATGGTGAGTAAATTATTTTCATGTCAGATACTATGGTTTAATATCTAAAGTATTAATAGTTTTCCTTCCTTCCCAACCCCATTTATTTGAAAAGAATAATCTTTTTGAAACTGATAAACAGATAAAGTTCACAAGAAGATGAAGCTCTCATCTAATATTGCCATTTTTTCATATTAATGCTCATTTTTCTTTCAAACTTTGTTTCCATTTCTATTCTTTAAAGGCTGAGAAGAAGGGAGCCAGCAATACGATTATCGGGATGATCTTTGGATGTTTTGCTTTGTTCGAGTTGCTGGCATCCTTGGTATTTGGAAACTATGTAAGTATAAAGTTTGTATGTACATCTTAATTTAAGAAAATTGCATGGTGAATTATTTTTGTTTACTAGTCTAGAATTTGCATTGATAAAGAATAGCTATCTTTATAGTTTTATAAATTGTGCCACTGTTGACAGTTCCCTCCTCAGAATTGATTGATTTTTAACTCTTTCCATGTTTGTAAGCAATGTGTACTGTCACTCTATTAAAGAATTATTATAGCATATTAACTGTACATGTCTTCCCCCATCCTGTATTTTCCAATACAGTGGATTTGTTTATATCAATATAGACTTGTAGAAGTCATAAATTGACCACTCTTCTTTGACATTTATTATAGCTTGTACAAATTGGAGCAAAATTTATGTTTGTAGCTGGAATGTTTGTCTCAGGAGGAGTTACAGTTCTCTTTGGGTGAGTCATTTTCTGATTATATTTGGAAGCGTGAACAGATTTTGTAATCTATCTTCAGTCTAAAATGTTAAAGGCTCTTTAAGTCAATGGTTCCATTATTGTTTGTCGAATGCATAGCATGTGATAATGGCAGGAGTTAAGAAAGTAGAGAACGTGGATAAATGGCATTGATTTTAAGGAAACAGGCCTCTGGGGGATCTCCATGATGTTGCTACTGAACCTCTTCATTAGGACTCCTGTGATTGTGAGTGACAGAAACTTAACTCACTTTTCTGAGTCACGGAAACTTACTAGCTTCAGTAAAAAACTGAATTTCTTCAACAAAGTCAACTCAAAAAATATCAGAATACAGATTTGAAACATCACAAGAAAAGTTTCTTCTCGTGATTTGAACAAGCCCTCCCTTTTAGGTGGCAAGATCACCCCTAGCAGCTTCAGTAGAAAGTGCCAGTTTCCTAACAGTTCCTATTAGAGTCACAGAATGAACCCTCACTGGCCTGATCTTTTGGTAACCAGGGGAAAAGAATGTTCTGATTGGCCAGGCCAGGTCACATGCTCAGTTCAGAGCATAGTATACAACAGGATGGTTTCCCCCATTGCCACTTACAGAAAAAGGAAAAATGAATGCCAGAGGCAAAACAGATGTGAAAGTTCTCAAGCTTAGAGTTCTTAAACCAGCAGCACAGTGCCAAATAATATGAAAAAGCTTATATAAGTACATGGGGAACATAGAGGAATAACAGTATAATAAGATTATAATGAAGTAAACTCAAGAAAACTTTAATGAAATAGGTTAAAAAATTTTTGGAGGAGTCTTTTATTTTCTTTCTTTATTCCTTTTTTTTTTTTTTTGAAGGTTTGAGTCCTACCACGGGAGAAACCTGAAACTCAGTTCTTTTTTCTGTTTAGGTCTTGTCAGAGTGATTCTACATGTTGTTTTTTTTTTTTTGAGTTGGAGTCTTGCTCTATTGCCTAGGCTGGAGTGCAATGGCACAATCTCGGCTCACTGCAACCTCAACCTCCACCTCCCAGGTTCAAATGACTCTCCTGCCTCAGCCTCCCAAGTAACTGGGATTACAGATGCTTGTCACCGTGCCCAACTAGTTTTTGTATATTTTAGTAGAGATGGGGTTTCGCCATGTTGGTCAGGCTGGTCTTGAACTCCCGACCTCAGGGGATCCTGGCCCGCCTCAGCCTCCCAAAGTGCTGGAATTACAGGTGTGAGCCACCACACCCAAATGATTCTACATATTCTAAAAAGGTTTATTTAGTACTATCATCTAGGGGACCAGTATATCAGCAGAAAAGGGCAACTAAGCTGTCATTATAACTCAAATTGTTACCATAAAAAGAAAAAGGGTAATTTCCTCCTACTGAAAAGATAACACAGGAACTCTTTTTTAAAAAAATCATATTGTAAAGTGATTGATTCTCGTAACTATGGGTGATATACTACTCTTTTTGGTGAGTACAGTTAAAAAGGAAAAAAAAAAGAAAACCAGCTTGACATTTGAGGATTGTCTTATTCCTTTTTAGTGTATTGGACCAAGTTCCAGATGGACCAGTATTTATTGCTATGTGTTTTCTAGTGAGAATAATGGATGCCATTAGCTTTGCTGCAGCAATAACCGCATCTTCCTCTATCCTGGCAAAGGCTTTTCCAAATAATGTGGCTACAGTATTGGTATGTATTTAATAAGTATTTCCTACTTTCCTTTGAGTGTAAGACAAAATATTTGTTTGCCTTTCCAAGTTAAAGCTGAGGTCCATTCTTCTATGCTTGTATTTCTCTACTCCCTGTACTATTGTCGCCTTTCACCCTGAGTTCAACTTGCAGCAAGCCTGTCAATAAATGTACCCTTGGTGTTACTTAGGTGCTCTTCCTGGTTTTAGAAGTCCTGAATGGGCAGTTTGACTGGGAAGTGTGGTCCAAATCAGTCATTCTTTTTACCACTTAAAAAAAAAAAAACTCAGGCCGGGCAGGTGGCTCACGCCTCTAATCTCAGCATTTTGGGAGGCTTAGGCGGCTGGATCACCTGAGGTTGGGAGTTCGAGACCAGCCTGACCAATATGGAGAAACCCCATCTCCACTAAAAAGACAGAATTAGCCAGTCGTGGTGGCGCATGCCTGTAATCCCAGCTACTAGGGAGGCCGAGGCAGGAGAATCGCTTGAGCCCGGGAGGCGGAGGTTGCGGCGAGCCGAGGTTGGGCCATTGCACTCCAGCCTGGGCAACAAGAGTGAAACTCCATCTCAAAAGCAAAAACAAAAAATCTCCTTGGTAGTGTTTTGCTATCTCCCTGTAGCCTAGATTGTGGCCGAGCTACCTGAAGCATTCCTCTGCTTTAGAAAAGAGTTACCCCTAGTGGCAAAATAATCAGTTCATACTAGAGTCCTACCTTGACTTGTTCCAGATTAATGCAGAGGATCCTAGAAATCATCTTGAAGTCCTTAAGTGCTTCTGTGCTGTCTATCTGAGGAGTGCTTTTGCATTTTGACATAAACATCCAGATCCTGGTGGCATCATATTGACATACGTTTTTGTGTACTGCCTAGATGCTTATAGACCTAGCATTAGTGACATATCAGATTCCCATCCCATCTCTAGGTAGCTGCCTCTCTGACCCCTAAGAAGGCTTTCCCATCATAGCACTGTCTCTCTGGGCCCATGCACTTTCGAAAGACTCATATCATAGTCTGCACGGCACCCTTATAGCATATAATTGTTCTCTGGACTTCAGAGTCTAATCAACTTAGTACCAAGGACTCCCTCATTTACTCATTTAATACTGCAGTTTGAAAAATTTCACCATCAGATAAACCCTTTGCTGCGTAAATATTTCTTCCTACTTTTTATTAAGCATTTGTGTATATAGCTGGATAGGTTTAAGTTTTATCGTCATTTGGCAGATATACCATTTACATTTCCAGGCAATATATTTCTCAGAAAGGGCTCAGAACACTAGTCTGTTGCTATACTCTGTAAGATAAGGGTTTATGGCTAAGCATGTTTGGAGAGTGCTATATCTTGTCCTCTAACTTAGAGATGTCCAGTTCACATTATCTTAAGGCCTTGAAAATCCTGGAGTAGGGATACTTTATTTAATGTTCCACAACTCACTTTAACTACTTTAACTATGGAACCACATTTTTTTTTCTTTTCTTTTCTTTTTCTTTTTTTTTTTTTTTTTTCTGTAGAGACAGGGTCTTGCAGACCTGTCTGTTGCCCAGGCTGGTCTTCAACTCCTGGCCTCAAGCAATCCTCCCACTTTGGCCTCTCAAGGTGGTTGGCATTATAAGTGTGAGCCACCATGCCTGGCTAGAGCTATTTTTTCAAACAAGACTTGTTGATCTCTTAAAGAGCTGGCTTTCTGTGGAACACTGTGGAAAATGCTACCTAATAAGTTCCTATGATAATCATAACAGTCCACTGGATTTTCTAATCAGCAAGAGACATCAGTGTTGCTATGCCAAGTTTCTGTATAAAATTGCAGCCAACAGCTAACAAACTAACATGGTAATTGATCTGGATGACCTTATTGTGATTAAAGAATTTCAATGTTCTTTATGAAGTGTTGAAAGTTATGAATGGAACACTTTTGTGTACTCTATGAGGTCTGAGGATATAAGGTTGCAAGCCACAGATCTCTGTTTAAGGTCCGTAAAAACTAGATTGATTTAAAATGTTGGCAATTTCTATAATGGTAAACTCTTTTTTCCATAGCATTGTTTTGTTGAACTTTAAACAAAATAATTTTATATAGTACAAAATTCAAAAGTTACAGGAGGGAGCGTAGAATATAGTAAATATATTCTACATATAACTGTTGCTCAGCCTTTGTATAACACCAGTTGTGCAGGTTCCTAGCCCTCCATCCCCTGAGGGAAGGCAACAGATAATGCAGGTTTCTTCCAGAGAAATTCCACATATATGTATACACACACACACACACACACACACACACACACACACACACACACACACTGAGAGAGAGCTGGCATGATTTCCCTCCCCCTTTTTTCTTTTATCTTTTTTTTTTTTTTTTTTTTTGAGATAGAGTCTTGCTCTGTTGCCCTGGCTGGAGTGCAGTGGCACAATCTTGGCTCACTGGAACCTCTGCCTCCGGGATTCAAGCAATTCTCCTGCCTCAGCTTCCTGAGTAGCTGAGACTACAGGCACGTGCCACCACGCCCAGCTAATCTTATGTATTTTTAGTAGAGACGGGGTTTCACCACGTTAGCCAGGATGCTCTCCATCTCCTGAACTTCTGATCCGCCTGCCTCAGCCTCCCAAAGTGCTGGGATTACAGGCATGAGCCACCACACTTGGCCTCCCTCTTTTTTTTTAATTTTTCACAAATGGTAGCATACCATAGGTACCGTTCAGCACCTCACTGGTTATACCAACAATGAAATCATCCTGGAGATCTTCCTGTACCTACACATAAAGACCTTTCTTACTCTTTACTTTTCTTACTGGCTGTATGGTATTTCACTGCATGGATATAACCTAATTTACTTACATCATTGATGAATATTTAGATTATTTTTATCTTTTGCTGTTGCAAAACTGCACTATAGTGCATAAGCTTGTATATATACCATGTCACATCTGCATGTCTATACTTGTATGTTAAATTCTTAGAAGTGGAATTCTGGATCATAAGGTAGATGCATATTGATAGATTTGCCAAATTGCCTACTGATGTTCACTCACCAGCATTGAGTGTTAAATACGAGATAGGTAGAAACTGGTATCTTGTGGTTTAAATTTGTTCATTTCTTTTAAGAAGTGAGGATGAACTTCTAAAAGATCTTTGTGTTTCACTTTATGTGTCAACAGTTTATTTATAGCATTTGCTCATTTTTCTATGGGTTGTTTATCTTTTCTTCATTTTAGCACTCGTGATGTATTTGGTAAATTAGTTCTTTGTCATTTCTTTCTCTGTTCTTCATTTATCTTTTGATTTTTTTGTGCATCATTTTTCATATTTTCATGTAATCAGATTTATCAGTCTTTTCTATCTTCTGTGTTTTATGTCATAATTAGAATACCTTCCCTACCATAAGAATTTTTTTTAATTTCTTATTTTATTTTTCTAATATTTTTATAATTTCAGTATGTGCATTTAAATTTTGGGCCCATCTTGGAAATGTGTGTATGTAAATTATGAAGAAGATAGAAATTTTTTTTAGATAGTACCTTGTTAATTCTTCAAATGAAATATGTGAACTGATTTTTTTTTGTTTTTCTCATTTTAAGGGAAGTCTTGAGACCTTTTCTGGGCTGGGACTAATACTAGGTCCTCCTGTAGGTGGCTTTTTGTATCAGTCCTTTGGCTATGAAGTGCCCTTTATTGTTCTGGGATGCATAGTTTTGCTGATGGTACCACTCAATATGTATATTTTACCCAATTATGGTAAGTCCACACTCATCATTCATTTTAAGAACCTTAAATATATGTTTATACCTTTGCAAGACACCACTTTACTAGATAATGTTTTATTTTATATAATCACAAATAGCTTTTAACAATAACTGATTTTTTTTAGTAATATAGACAGTTAGTTTATATGAATTTCTGTAAATTGCAAATTCTTTCCAAACTTTTAAGCTAGCAAATATTTGATTTCAGACCATAAACCGTTACCATATGCCATGTTTACCAGAGGTCTTCTTGGGCTGAACTAAATACCAAAACAGGAAGTTTCTGTGGGCCACACATGGCCCAGTCTTCCTAGAATGCTATGAGCTAGAAGAACAATGCCCATTCGTCTTTCCCAGTGGTCCTTGCAGCTGTCCTCACAGTGTAGCTCAGATGCAAGGATGTAGATTCAGGTATTTTCATTTAGCAGTGCTTTTAAAAATTATAAACTATGCCAGGCACAGTGGCTCATGCCCGTAATCACAGCACTTTGGGATGCCAAGGCTGACAGATCAATTGAGGCCAGGGGCTTGAGACCATCCTGGCCAACATGGTGAAACCCTGTGGTCTACTCAAAATACAAAAATTAGCTGGACGTGGTGGTGCACACCTGTAGTCCAAGCTACTCAGGAGACTGAGGCACGAGAATCGCTTGAACCCAAGAGGCAGAGGTTGCAGTGAGCTGAGATCGCACCACTGCACTCCAGCCTGGGTGACAGGGAGACTCTGTCTTAAAAAAAAAGAAAGAAACTAACACCTAGGTTTAACTTTATCTCTTATGTCCTGAAAAAAATCTAAGTATAACGCTTAAAATAGTTGAACCACACTTCATGATGTTTTTGCGCTGGGCCCCATATTTGGTCATGATTCGACAAGTATTTGTAGAATATTGAACTGTGCAGGATGTTGTGGGAGAAATGGAGATAAATGAGGGCTTGTCATAGTCATCAAAGAGCTTCCACGTCCATAACTGGGAGGCTGAGATGGGAGGATCACTTGAAGTCAAACATTTGAGACTATCCTAGGCAACATAGGGAGACCCCATCTCTAAAAATGTTTTAAATGAGCTGGGCGAGGTGGTGCACACCTGTACTCCCAGCTGCTTGGGAAGCTGAGGCAGGAGGATCACTTGAGCCCAGGAGTTGGAGGCTGCAGTGAACTATAATAACACTACTGCACTCCAGCCTGGGTAACAGAACAAGATATTCCATTTCTTAAAAAAAAAAAAAAGCTTTCATGTCTGATATGATTTGACTATATCCCCACCCAAATTTCACCTTGAATTGTAATAACCCCCACATTTCAAGGAGGGGGCCAGGTGGAGGTAATTGAATCTTAGGGGTGGTCCCCCATACTGTTTTCATGGTATTAAATAAGTCCCACAAGATCCGATGTTTTTCATAAATGGGAATTCTCCCTGCACAAGCTCTCTTTGCTGCTCCCATGTAAGATGTCCCTTCTCTTCTTTCGTCTTCTACCATGATTGTGAGGCTTCCCCAGCCATGTAGAAATTTGAGTGTATTAAACTTCGTTCCTTTATAACTTACCCAGTCTCAGGTCTGTCTTTATTAGCAGTATAAGAACAGATTATTATAAGGTCCAAACCTGATATTATCTCTGGCCAGGATAAGTATAATAGTTACAACCTGTAACCTAAGACCCTTCTTCCCCTCACTCTCTGATTCCAGTTGATTCTTTTTAAATGTGGGAAATTATTTTTGATAAATTGAATGTGGCCTCTGGGTTTGAATAATTTATATGCAAGTGTAGATGATATACAATTTTAGGCAAACTCAGAGGTTATTTTGATTACCAGATAAAGATGGCCTTACCAGTTTTCAAAATAAGTTAAAATTAAGAGATTTTAATTCCTTTAATTTTTTTTTTCTTTTTTTCTTTTTCCCCAAAGAGTCTGATCAAGGTGAACACTCATTCTGGAGACTGATTGCCTTACCCAAAGTTGGCCTTATAGCCTTTGTCATCAACTCACTCAGCTCGTGTTTTGGCTTCCTTGATCCTACTCTGTCTCTCTTTGTTTTGGAGAAGGTAATTTGCCTGATTGCTGAAGAGTGCTGCATGGTAGCAGGTGGATGTAACTGCTTGTTCTTGGGCCCTGCTTTGTGGAAAGACCCTTGCATGGCTGCGAGAAGAAGGCAGGGCACTACACACCAAGGGAGCCTGTCCCTCTCTGCCGTCCCTGTGAACTAGGGATCTGATTCAGTAAAAATGAAAGAAGTATTTGACTAACTGGCCAAAACATTGGTTTCCTTCTTTCCAAGACCTTGCTCATGCCATTGCAGGTCTAGCTTGGCCATCATCCGTGCTGCTTAACAAGGACACATTTCCTCTATTTGTTTGAATTGCAGTAAGACATTAGGGGTGCACAGTAGTTCATCTGCTGTGAGATGTGCTTCTTGTGTAATAGATCTTCCCTAGGTCCACTTACTTTTTAGGCTACTTCATATAATCAAATGACTATGAACTGCATTATTCTCGAAATGGAGAAAGGAACCAAGAATCTCTAGCATTAAAAAATAATATGTTGAAGCCGGGCGCAATGGCTGATGTCTGTAATCCCAGCACTTTGGGAGGCCGAGGCGGGTGGATCACCTGAGATCGGGAGTTCGAGACCAGCCTGACCAACATGGAGAAACCCTGTCTCTACTAAAAATATAAAATTAGCCGTGTGTGGTGGCACATGCCTGTAATCCCAGCTACTCGGGAGGCTGAGGCAGGAGAATCACTTGAACCCGGGAGGCAGAGGTAACAGTGAGCCAAGATCGCGTCATTGCACTGCAGCCTGGGCAACAAGAGTGAAACTCCGTCTCAAAAAAAAAAAATTGTTGAATTCTAAAAGTTTGATGTCATCGAAATTTGTTCGTAGATATTTTTGGAAAAATATTTTTTCCTGATACAGTAAAGTCCATTACCAGGTATGGTAATTAATTACACTGGAGAATTAATATGTTTTGATAAAGGGCAAAAATGACTAACTTTAGCCAATAATGACTTTATTGGAGGCACTAGATTTAAAATAGCACAAAAACTTGAGTTTCAATATAGTTTCTAATATGATCAATAAAGTTTCTAATATGATCATTTCAAATACTTTCTGAACATTTACCTATCATAGAATGTAAAGATTAACTTTTGTGGACAGATCCAAGATGGCCGATTACTAACAGATCAGGATTGTAGCTCCCAGAGAAAGCACAAAGAACGAGAGGACGCCACACTTACAGATGATTTTTTGTTGCCCACGGACCAGGAGATTCCCAGGAGAGGAGCCCCACCGGTCACCAGCACGACTCTTGTGGCCGCCGTGGTGGTTTTGCTGGCGCCTCGG
>CAUYLG010035334.1:0-21939 GCA_963573385.1 Cacajao melanocephalus
AAATATCTACAGAACTCTCCACCCCAAATCCACAAAACATACATTTTTCTCAGTATCATATTACACCTGTTTTAAAAGTGACCGCATAATTGGAAATAAATCACTCCTCAGCAATTGCATAGCATTTCACAGGTTTAAATAAAATATTGTTTGGCTGCTTGTTTGTTATTTTCATCCCTTATTCCTTCCTGTCTCCATTGTTAAACACAATTATTGGCATAATAGAGGTTTTTAATACCCATTTTTAGACTACATTCTAGCCTGGGCAATAGAACAAGAATCCCATTCCCTCTCCCTCTTTCTCTTCTCTCTTTCTTTCTCTCGTACATTCTTCTTTTTCTTTCTTTCACTCTCACTTTCTTTCCTCTCTTTTTCTTTCTTTAAAAAGAAAAATTTCTCCTTATTTTGACAAAACATTGAAATCTGGCTAATCGTGGTGACTCACACCTGTAATCCCAGCACTTTGGGAGGCTGAGGAGGGGAGATTGCTCAGGTTGTAAGTTCAAGACTAGCCTGGCCAACATGGTGAAACCCCATCTCTACTAAAAATAACAAAAAATAGCCAGATGTGGGGCCAGGGCTGTAGTCCCAGCTACCCAGCAGTATAAGGCACAAGAATCGCTTGAACCTGAGAGGGAGAGGCTGCAGTGAGCCGAGAACTTGCCACTTCACTCCAGCCTGGGTGACAGACCTGGAACTTATCTCAAAAAACGAAACAAAACAAACCATTGAAATCTTGTTTTTAGATTATCTTTGTCTGATCTTAGTGAGATTGATGATATTTCTGGGTATTTATTGGCTAATTAGATTTCTTTTCTGAGTTGCTTTCTCTTATTCTTTTCTCATTTTCCATTACATTGTTTATTCTTTTTGCTTTGTAGGAGCTAAATATATATTTTGGTTATAAAAATTTTGACTATTACATATGTTGAAAATATTTTTTCTAGTTGGTGCCTTGCTTTTTATCTTTGTCTGTAAGATCTTTGAAAATACTAAAGTATAAAAATTAGCCAAAACTGTCAAATGTTTTCTTTATGGATTTCAGATTGTAATTTATTTAAAAAGGTTTTTTAATTTCAAGACTATTAAAATATTTCAACTTTTCCCCCAATGTGTCATATCTTAACATTTTTTCAATTCATTTCTATATCTATCTGAAATATACTTTTAGGTATGTTGCATGCATGTGTGCGATTAAACTTCAAAATTTCCAGATAGTCAATTATTACATGATCATGCATAAAATAGTCAACTTTTTTTCTAAATGATTCAAATTTTTAAATGCTGACATAGACATTTGCCTCTTCCTGGATTCTCTATCCTATTCCACTGGTATTTCTTATTTCACTGTGTATATTTCTTCAACAAATGCATGCTAAGAATTTTTATAGCTTTATTCTGTCATTATAATAAAATGCTGACGGTATACAGTATGTCCATATTTAATTATAAATACTATTGCACAGAGAATTGAAGTACAAATAGTAAAATGCACTATCCAAGTTAAAGCTCAAAGCTGGTGAAAGTCAAAAGAATGAGTCTGAAATTTTAAAAAACTTGCTCTTGTGTGACCAAAAATATAAAAGCTGTGGAGAAAGTATATGGAAAAGCATGATTATTTATTTATATTTGTCTCATCAAAGAGAACAATATGATATGGATTAATTCTTGGAACTATTTTAAGTTTAAATACATTGTTTAAAAATTTAGCAGGAGGATAAGAATAGATGTATAACTTCCAAACCCTGATAAATAAAGGAAAAATAGAGGAAGAAAACTTGAATGATTTTACAAATGGTAGGAAAAAGAAGAAAATACAACAATAGAAAAGAGTATCAAGCGGAACAGCTAAAAAAATATAGCAGGAATAGTCTCACATAGACCAGTAAATCATGATAAATATTAAACATGAATTAGTCAATTATTTTAAACATAGAGACTGCTGATTTGTCTTTTAAAATCTTTTTAGAAATCACGGTATCTGTAAGAATCCCCCAGAAAACAAAACTAGGTAGAAAAATAAAAATGGGAGAATGAAACATGTTCATAGGTTATTATTTACACAATATAACTAATTTCTGACAAAAGTAAACCAAAAAGCATTAAATGGTATTGAGGTATATTGCATACCTCTACCAAGAGGATGTAGAGTTATGTGCCTTTTTTCAATTAACAATATGACAGCATCAAGATATAAAGCAATTTTAGACATAAATAAAAGAATACATGGACATTCAGAAACTGGCAAATTACTCCTACCTTTCTCAGAAATAGGCAACAACAAAAGTAAATAACAATGAAGGAGATTTAGTAGAATTGTTTATAATATGCATACTCACATAAATATGTGTGCATACACAAATATGCATATACAATTATAGTTTTGCACTAAATAGAGAAAGTAATTATCCTCTAACTTCAACGGTTCATTCATAGAAATTGTTGGATAAAAATGATGAACAATTCACAAGATCTCTAGAAAATTCTAACACACCAAAATAAGAAAAGATATATTATTTATTTGATGGTAAAATCAGGAGTGATGGTAAAATTAGAAGTGAAATCACAAAAGAATGTCCCATGACCCTAATAATTTATCTAATGGAATATTTTAAAGGCTTTCTAACTCTTGCACATAAAGAGAAAAATACAACTGTGATGACAAGCAATTTTGAAATGAATGAGAGTACTTAAACGTATCAACATTTGTGAATTAAAGACAAAGCGAAACTTAGAAAATGCAATAGATAGCCATCATTTGTTTATTAGAAAACAAGAAAAGTAGAAAATGCCTTGTGTGTTTTATATATGAGAAAACAAAAAATACTGATCATAAACAAAATATTTCTCGACAACATACTATGAGCTGGCCACACTTCTAACTCGAATTATAAATTCATTGAGACTTTAAAACAATTCTATGAGGTAGGCAGATATTATCCATATTTTATAGATAAGGAGCTGATGCATGAGAAGCTTAAGTAAGTTGCCTAAGATTACCCTGATAGCATGTTGATGAAGTTGGTATTGATTAAAATCCAGGATTGACAAGGTAGGAAAAAAATAAAAGATTTTAAAAAAGGCTGGACAGCATCATTACATTCTAAAGATTGTTCTTTGAAAGGATCAACTAAAGCAACCAAACCCATAGCAAGTCTGACAGCACAGAACAATAAATAAAATGCAAAAGTAAACATTAAGAATAGAAAAGAGTAAAACTACAGAAATGAGGTAGAATTTAAAATATTTCTGGGAAAAATATCCAATTTTACAGCAATAGATTTGATAGCCTGGATGAACTAGATAATGTAGCATATGGATAGATGAATAAAATATCAAATATAAAATTGACTCAAGAAGTAAGATTTTAAAAAAGTCTGTACAGACCAACATTTGTAGGAAAAAAATTCAAGAGATGTTTAAGGATCTACCTCTGAAAGTGGATGGACCAGATTATTGGGTGAGTACATTTATTCAACGTACATTGATGGATTCTTGTTCAGAGTAAGAAAGTCCCTTCACAGAATGGCTTGCCTCTATCAGCAAACATCAAGTAGTGAATTCTTTCCCAATGTTTTTGTCCTTCAACTGACCTCCAGCTGTGACTTTTATAGATACTCCCTAAAATCCAAAAATTTTTACCTTTTTCTGAGCATTTTTAACCAAGTTATTTCCAATTTCTTTTCTAACAGCTCACACATTTTCATCTCTTTAGAATCCATCACTGGTGCCTTGTTTTGTCTATAAGGTGAGGTCATAATTCCCCAATTGTTCTTGATGCTTGTGGTCATTTGTCAATGTCTGCACATTAATAAATTAGTTATTCATTCCAATCTTTGCATTTTGGCTTTGTTTGTGCCTTTCTTCAGAGGGCCTATTCAGTCTTGTAAGCAGATGGTTGTCAGAGGCTGTGATCACTGCAACCATTTCAGCACTAGAGATTGCCCTAATCCATGGTTCACAGTGAAGGCTCCAAGATTGGCCTGGCACCTCTGTCCGTATGGATCTCGGGTAAACCTAAGGGGGTTAGCAGGCTATATGGAAAAGTTGACCAGAAACTTAAGTTTAGAAGCCATTCCTGGTGGCCGAGATGGATATGTGCCTCCCAGAAGATTCCTGTATAGGTAGGACAATGCCATGATTGCTGCAAGGATGCTGGAGCTGACTCTGCACTCCCTCTGAATCTGCTGTGCAACAGATGCTGGTGAGCCCATCCCAGTGGCCCAGTCATGTATACTTTCCAGCAGTTTCCTGTGCTAACAGAAGAGTTCCCCAACTGTAGCAAGAAGGCAAGAAATGAGCTGAGTCCCCTCAGGAACTGCTGTTAGGACAGTGGGGCCATCACAAAGGTTCAGGCAAATGGGTAATTCCCAGGCTCTGAGATGTAAGTTAGTTTCCCTCTGGGTTGTTGTGTGAGCTGTAATAAGCTGGGACTGCAGCTAAGGGTGGCTGGAGCTGATTTACAGTGTAACTTTCAGATCCACTCCCAAGATCAATGTTAGTGGGCAGGTGAGCCTTTATGCTGAGACACTAGTGTGGATGATTCCTTCCAAGTCCCTTGGTAAATGGTTTTAATTGCAGGTTCAAGTCTGAATGGCATTGTAGCCATGCCCTTTGGGGAATTACACTGTTGCCAGGTTTGAATCTGGGAACACAATCAGCAAGTCTGCAAACCTGGATGCTGGTCTGCACTCTCAAAACAGCCTTTCTTGCTTTGGACTCCATAAGGATTTTATAATCTCCTGCCTAAATTTCTAGAATATCACAAAGAGACTGTCTATGGATAGGTACAGAATTCTCATTGTTGAAGACTGTATGAGATGCTTGCCTCATATTCCACCACCTTGCTGACATCTCTTCTCTATTTCTTTTCTACCCCATTAGCAAATGTTTCCACTCTACCTAAAAAATTTATCTGAATATATTTTTAATATAAATATACTATTACTTATTATAAATGTATTTTATTTAATCCAGTCACTCTAATATAGATTTCATTGATATTTTTGTCATCACTTCCATCATTATGTAATAACTAGGTCAACAACTACTTCATAGAGAACTTGACGTTTGAACTAGGCCTGCAGAAAAAAGTAAAATTGGAAATGATTTTAGGATCAAAAATTTCAAGACTGATACCTAGTAATTATGGAGTCTACAGTACAGATTCACAAAATAGAGTTTAAGGGACTCATGGAGTTCTTTGAGATGAAAATTCAAACTTTCATAATGATTCCAGGATGTGTTTTGGCTTTCTTATTGTCATTCTCTTTTGAGTGCCATGCAGTTTTCCAGACGCTATTGACTCATAATTACATAATCGCTCTGAACACTAGTAGAATGTATGCTGTATCCACTTGCGTTTTAAGAAGTTTGTGGTTTTAATTTCCAATATGGTATCCATCAGTAGGCATAATCTACACAAACAAAAAAAAGTATAAAGCAGTCCTGATACCAAAAAGTTTGAGAATCACTGGTCTAGAATGATGTTTAGTACTTGTGACTAGTGTAGAGTAGTTAAGTAGAGCGTGTGTACGTGTTTGTTGTGCTGTAGCTGTCTCCAGCCTTTTTGGCACCAGGGACCATTTTTGTGGAAGACAGTTTTTCCATGGGCCAGGGAAGGGGATGACTTCAGGATGATTCAAGTTCATTATATTTATTGTGCACTTTTATTTCTATTGTTATTACATTGTAATATATAATAAAATAATTATACAACTCACCATAATGTAGAATCGGTGGGAGCCCTGAGCTTGTTTTCCTGCAACTAGATGATCCCATCTGTGATGGCAGACAGTAACAGATTACTAAGCGTTAGATTCTCATCGGGAGCGTACAACCTAGATGCCTCACATGAGCAGTTCGTAAGCTAACACCACTACTGATCTGACAGGAGGTGGAGGTCAGGTGGTAATGTGAGTGATAGGGAGTGACTGTAAACACAGATGAAGCTTTGCTTGCTCACCTGCTGCTCACCGACTGCTGTGTGGTCTGTTTCGTAACAGGCCATGAACTCGTACTGGTTGGGAACCCCTGTTGTAAAGCATACTTAGCCTAAAAAGGTACATCGTAGTTACTTTCTGAGATAAATATCAGAATATAGACTGTGAAACTTATTCTGAACTTCAGTAATTTAGAACATGGGGTGACATTGCAGTTGGGCAAAAGAGGAGAATGCAAGTTGATTGCCAGAACTATTTTTTTTTTAATGAAAGCTTATAGGTGAAGAAGAGAACTTCTTGGAAAAAAAATATATTTTCAAAAAGCTTTTCTTGTGATTGTAATTTGACTCATTTCCACCCCAACTCCCTAGCCACACCTCCTTATCCAACACACACACACACACACACACACACACACACACACACAGAGTAACACTACTTGGGTCATTAGAAATTCATTATTGTTTTATGAAGTTCACTGTATCTGTTTGGAAAAATATAAGAAAAGAGAAGCATTTAAAGGAGGGAAGAAAAGTAGAACTGGAAATGCACTGGGAGGAAGAATTCATTTGAACTTAACTACTAATAAGGCAAGGAAGGAGTCAGACAGTTTCTAACTTGGTTGAGAGAGTAGATGTTATAGATGTTAATTTATCTGTTATGGATAGAGTGTTTGTGTCCTCCCCATATATTTCATTTATATGCTGAAACCTCAATTTGCAATTGTATTTGGAGATAGGGTCTTTATGGAGGTAATTAATTTTAAATGAGGTCATAAGAATGAGGTCCTGATCTGATAGGATTCATGTGTTTACAAGAAGAGACACAGGAACTCTTTCTCTTGCCATGTGAGAATACAGTGAGAAGGTGGAAGTTTGCAAGCTAGAAAGAGAGTTCTCACCAGAAACAAAACTGACAGGAACCTTGATCTTACATGTCTAGCCCCCAAAACAGTGAGAAAATAAATTTCTGTTATTTAAACTACCCAGTCTATAGTATTTTTTAAATGCCAGACTGATCTAAGACATTACCATATAAGATACAAAAACCTGGGTGGGAAAAGGAAATAGTGTAGACAGATTTAAGAAGCAAAATAACGAATTGCCAAAATGACTTTTCCTCTTGGACCAGCTAAGTTGCCTGAAATTTCTCAACATTCTGTGAGTTTAATGCTTCTGAATTTTTTAAAGCATTATCTAGATGATGGAACAAAGTAAAAATTAGTTTTTACTGTTCTTTAACCCTTTAATGTTAAATTTACTACTTTGATTAACTGTAATTAAATGGAACTGAGAAGAATTAATATGGAATAGATAAGGAAAATTAGTGGTGGCATACCACTGGTATTACCACCATCTATAGGATCATTCCTAGAATTTTAGAAGACCTTGCAAATCAGGAAGCCTTTATTTTACTGATGGGAAAGCTAAACTCCAGAGTTACAAAGTTCTTATTCATGAACCCCAAAATAGTAACAAGGATGGCACTTGAACCTAAATATCTTCATTCATAAAATTTTTCACTAGGAATCCTCAATATTTCTCATGGGTAACTAATGACTTCCAAATTATAGTTTAGATGAATATTTGTGGGTGGTGGGTGTGTGTTTCCAAGATATTATTAAATATTGGCTAGTTTTATAAAACTTTTTTTCATTCGAAACATTTATTACCTGGAACCATGAAGAAATAAAAGAACATAAATAATCTCCAACAATGTCATTTCAGTTCACAGTTTCACAGTAAAGAGGTGCATTCAATTACCACCCTAAATATTGTATCTCCACAGGTAATGTCATCAATGTCTACTGAGCAGAATAATTAAAAATTACTATGAATCAAAACAAGATATCTATTACCATACTTGGTGCAATATAAGCTTGCTCTTAAAGTTTCACTTATTTAAAATATTATGCATAATATGTTTTCCTTGGGCAGGTACAGTACAAGAATGCATCCTCTTTTGACTTGGGATGTCTTATTGATTCCTTCATTTTCTTCACTGTTGGGTTTGTGCTTGCCAATATAGTCCCCTGTAGAGAGAATTTTTAAAATTCCCAAATGTTTTGAAGAGCGTTCTAAAATGTAACTTCTGCCAGAACCTAATTAGACAGGAAACTTGGATTTGGGGAGACATTCTTTATAACTGGCTTTTTTTTTTACCCCTATTCTCAAAAAAACTCTTAAAAATATTGTCTTCATAATTATCCCTTCTCCTTATTTTTGGCCTTTTCCATAATGGCTTAAAAATTCTTCTAAACAATAAGAACAAATGTTATAAACAAACTCTTTCACAGGCTTTTTCTTCATCACACCCTCCTTCTCTTCCTACACTCTGAAGAAAACAAAGATGAAACTTCACAAAGCAGATCTTCATGAGGCAAATACATGAACTGTAAATTTAAGAAAATAAAGGCAGGGGTCAATTTACCATAACTTATCAATACATTTAGTTTTTCAACATGAGTTTTCTATCATATCTAAAGGAAGCAGATCCCATTAGCAGCAAGCCAGTTTGGTAGTGTAAAGGCTGTTGACCATTCTGGCATTGATTCTGCCCACAAAAATATGCAGCCTGTTACAAGTGGAATTTACCCTTTGGCCTTTAGCTCCCCCTCTTCTGAAACCAAGAAGTATTGTTTGTACTGTGAGACCAGCTTTTCCACCAGCTAAAAGTGTTTGTAGCTTATTACTAAATGATCTTAAAGCAGTTCCAGAAAATATAAAATTTCTTTTCTCATGAGCACAGGAAAAAAAAAATAGGCTGAAAGTTGCCAGTTTTCAAGAAAATCAACTACAAACTTTCTCCTAGATTTTTGCTTTTTATTTAATTTTTTGATACATTTTCATTTCAAAAGCATATTGGAAATTACAACACAGAATTATATGCATCTGAGAAGATATAGTAATTCCCAATATTCTGGTTACTGTTTATTACTTTCCTAAAGTTTAAGTACTTTACTTTTAAATTAAATAAATTAATTAAAATACTTTGGAGATGCTTGTAAAGTTTACAAAAACAAAGTTAGTATGCACAAATAAAAGTGTCAGAAGTCAGAAGAGAGGATTTTGTCCTCTTCTAAAACAACAGATAACATCGATTGGTTTATTATAAAAATAAGGCATGCCAAGAAAACAAAGAAACTGAAAACATACTTAAAAAACTGCCTAGATTTTCTTGTATGCACCCAAATTTAGAGAATAATGTTGTGTTTTTAAATATACTCTTGGTGATTATCATGTTTAAAAGACTTGTCTTTACCACGTGAACATTAGCTGTTATGGCAATTTTTAATATTTTTATATTTAAGAAAATTAATGAGTAAAATAGAGAATTGTTTAAGTTAGTGCCTGAGCTATGAAGAGAATATAACCTGTGTCTCTCAAACCTTTCTGTTGTTCCTGAACACTTAGTTTCAGGAACTAAACCATTTGTCATGGTAAGAATAATTTCAAAAATGAAAAGAAAATTTTATGAAGAAAATAATTACAATACACAATGACAGTATAAAAAGAAGAACGCTAGAAAGAGTTAATATACCAAATGTGACTTTCTTGGTTTAATCATCTCAGATTTCAGATTAAGATCTGAGATTTATTTAAGTCTCTTTTGTTGAGGCATAAGGATGGAGTTCTTGTCAGAAATTTGTTCACTTTTCTTGGCTGTAGTAAAATTATAAATGCTGTACAAATACTGTTTTTTTCATAGTCTGCCAAAAAAGTGGCAATAAAGAGTTAACTAAATATATCCACATTTCAAAAACATTTTAATTTGAATTTTAGAATAAGATTGTAGTTAATTCACTTTTTAACACTGCAAACTTTCTTAATTGTAAGAAGTAAAAATGGAATTTATATATGAAAAACTGTGGTTTGTTAAGAGAGAAAGAGAAAGAAAACACAAACTCAAAAACTATTAGTAACCTTTTCTAATCTATTCAAAGATTGAAAGTGATGTGAAGGATCAAGACCATTGCTAGTTCAATATTTTATATTCGTTTAGCTAATCACAGGGGGCATAAGAAGATACTGACCATATACTATTCTCTCTTGTCTAATTCTTTGGTCTGAATTCCAACAACATGTGGCATTTGTTGCCACAAGAAACAAAACAGTACTTGCAATATCAGTGCTTTTATCCTACTAAAATGAAATTTCTGAAGCATATTCTATTTTACAGAGTTGGAATTAGTGAAAAAATAATTGAAACATTTTGCAAACTGTTTACATTTCTCAAAAATGGTCACAGAGTCAAAGGATCATGGTGTAGGATGAAGAAGATAAAGGAGTAGAGGGCTGCAGGAACAAGCAAAATAAATTTAAGTTTTATCAGGTTTATTGATGTATAATTCACATAAAATAAAATCACAATTCAATAGGTGTGAAAATGTACATAATTGCAAATTTACACCACAATCATAATATAGATTATTTTCATTACCTGAAAATGTCTCTTGTGCTTCTTGTAGTAAATTCCTCCCTATTTCTCCCATCAGTCTTAGGAAACAATTGATCTGATTTCCATCTTTGCCATTCTCAGAATTTCATATAAATAGAATCATAAAGTATGTAGTCTTTTGTTTCTGACATAATACTTTTGGAATTTACCTATGTTGTTATGTGTATCTGTTGTTATTTTGTTGCTGACCTATATTGTATTATATTCAACAAATTATTTATTCACCAATTGATAAATACTTTAGTTTTTGTCTGTTGTTAATAAAGCTTTATAAATATTGGAGTTCATACTTCCATGAATACATATACTTTCATTTCTGTTAGGGAAATACTTAGAAGTGATATTGCTGAGCCTTAGAGTAAATGTATATTTAACTTCATAATACATTGCCAAATTCTTTCCTAAAGTGGCTGTTATAATTTTGCATTTTCACAATCATTGTATTAGAATTTCTGAATTATTTCCATTCCATTGATTTAAATGTCTATTCTTCATCAGTATCACAATGTCTTGATTACTGTAGCTTTATTGTAATTCTTTTAATAGGACAGTGTAAGTTCTCCAAATTTGTTCTTCATTTTAAAGATTCTTTTGGTTATTTCAGGTTGTTGCATTTTACACACATTTTAGAATCATCTTGCAATTTCTACAAAAAGCCTACTTGGATTTTGATTGAGGCTACATTGAATCTATGAATCAGTTTTTCTAGGTCGTCTTTCTTTTCTTTCGGCAGTTTCATAGTTTTTCAGGGTGTAAATATTACACATATCTTTTTAATTTTATCCTGAATATTTTACCTAGTGACATTAAAGAAATCCAATTTTATGTTGCCAATAGGATTATGTATAGTTGTTTGTTTGTATTGACCTTGTATTATATGATCTTCCTAAACTGACTTTGTAGTAAAGATGTAGGAAGATTTGAAGATTTGTTAATTTAGTATTATGTGATATGATCAAGGATCTAGGTATTTTTCATAGCTCAGTTCTGACATCCTCATTATGTTGGTTTTGACCACGAATTTATTTTGTCATAGTCGTAATATGGCTATAAAAGCTCCAAGTATCATGTTCACTCACATATACAATTTCAAGAACTAGATGGAAAAATGTTTCTTCTGGTGTCTCTTTATAAGAGATTTGTCAAGTACTATCTTTTCCTACAGCTCTTCAATCTGAATTCCATTGCATGCCTGTTCTTGAATAACCATGGTCAAGGAGACAAGATTCCTGTTGACTGATTCACACTAATCAAAACTCAGCCACTGGGCCTAGTGAACTTCATGAGATGAGAGACGAGAGTTCCCCATCTCATCTTAAGCATATAACCGCCTCACACCCAAACAAAATCAGGTTCTTTGCACAAGGACCAAGAGGGTGAATGACAAATGAGTAACAATAATTAAAAAAGAAAGAGTTTTTCAGGTCTCTGACAATTTTATGGGTGCTTTTATATGCTTTTAATTACCTGGCAACAGAATAATAAAAATATAGTTATTGTAAACTTACGTATGTTAGTGTTATAGGACAGAGTTCTGGTATATTATCCACATCAGTCATAATAGTTCTAAATCAAATCTTAATAGATGAGTTAATGAAATACTAAATCAAGTACAGAACTATGATAATTATAAACAGATTTTAAGGAGAAAAAAAGAACACTTACTTCTCTTTGAGAAGCTATTCTAGTTAATGTTTCCCACATCTAGAAACTTAAGTTTAATCCTATTTAAGTAAAACAATGACAAAGGGAAAAGGTCTTATTCATGTTATTTTTGGGTTTTATAAATAATGGCAAAAATGACTAAGGTTATATCTGTAATCTTAAAAAAAGAAAGACATTAAGGTAACCAAAAAGAAACTGACCAACTAACACACATGAAAAGAATATGAAATAACAAAGCATAATGTTGGAAAATTGTTCATCGATCACTTAAAATAGCCGTTCATATGTGAAAGTGGTTGAAACTCCAAAAAGACCTACAACTAAGTATTTAATTAAGTGCTTAATTAAAAACATAAATTCAGAATAAGCTTAGAAGTGAGAGTTTAGATAATTCTTTCAGTTATTTTCTTACTAAAAAAGCACAGTAATTTTGTTATATGTGATTTTAGTCATTGAATCCCCTCCCTTCTAAAAATATCTTATGTCCAAAAACCTTTAATACAACTCTTGAGATTTAAAGGTTAAAACTTTGAATTTGGAAGTTAGGAGTATAATAGCATTGTTAACAAATTAGGTCATTTGGTGTTCAACTGGCCAATCCTTACATTTCTGCATAATAGTAATTTTAGAAAATCATATTTTCTGATATATATATATAATATTTTATTACATATAGATACACATTATGAGTGTGTGTGCCTGCGTGTGTGTGTGTGTGTGTGTGTGTGTGTGTGTGTGTGTATGTGGGTATATCATACTCCAACACCAGCAAGCATCATGCAAGGTATAAACTCTGGTACTAGGAAAAATAGTCTAGAGTATAAAAATACTTTAGTTTCTTATAATTTGGAGGTTAAGGGGGTCTCTAGGAATATTCAGTCACAGGTAGCTACGGTACAGTGATGGATGGCAGCCTCACTAGCCCTTCCCAGTGTCTGCAGAGGGAAGAGACTGGGTGAGTTTGGTGACAATGTTTGTCTAATGAAAATGCGTGCTGACAGACCCCTGAATCACTTATCTTTTAACTGACAAAACATCACACGTATATCCCAAGGTGAAGAAAGGGGAATGTTAAGCCCTGGGATTCTGTGTCCAGATGGCATGACAGTGCCCCAGGGCCCTGAAGGGAGCCTTTAGGACTGGACAGAAATTGTAGGAACCAGACACTCTATTTTCAGAAGATGGAAGGTAAGAGGTGACAATAGTAACTAGAACATGTGTGGTTAGTTGCTATCTGAACCTTTCTCAGATTCTCAGGCATATATAGTTTTTCTTTCTCCAGAGGAAAACATATCCACCTTGAAATAAAAATTCCAGAAAATAAATTTCTGCTTCTAAGAATAACTTGTGAATTATTGTTCTTCAGATCAGAGTTCAGGAGGTCAAACATCCACTGTATATCAGATTCAGTGGAAGATGCCATGGATACATACAGTGATTAACAGGCCAGATTTTTTTCCCCTGCAATCTCTCTACCCTCACCTTGATTCTTTTTCGGTGGTTTTAAAATATACTCAACTACGTTTTCTACTTAAAGTAAAACAAAACCATGCAAAATAGTACAAATAAAATGATACTGACCCTGAAATCCCTTGCCTATCAATCTCTGTCCTTTATTAGCTAACTCATGAGAATGCCTTCTACCTTCATGATCTCTATTTACTTCTTCACTAATTGTTCTGCAAAAATGTAGAATGATTTTCTAATTGCCACGTCCAATACTCTCCTTTTAGTTTTCCTTTAATTTGCCTCTCTGAAGTGATGAGCATTTTTGACTACTCTTTTCTTTTGAGAACTCTCAACATCCTTGGCTTCTGTGACTTCCCTTTTTCTCGTTTGGCCTTAGCATTTTGACTACATCTTTTCGGATTTTTTCTTTCTATTTTTCTGTACTTTGCATCTTACATGGCATCATTAACTGACTTGGTCTCTCTTCATTTATCACACGTGGCTTTAAGCACTATTTGTATATTACTGCTCTCAATTCTGTATATCCAGTCCAGACATTTCTGGTTTGCTATTGTGCCAGCTGGACATATGCAATTTGGAAGTCTTATAAGCATTTAAGGCACAAATGTCTTTTAAAATACAACTTAAGTAATTAAAATGAATTTATATATGTCCTACTCCAAATCTCCATCCCCTTCATACCCAACATCTGTTAATGATTATACTCACCCAAAATGAGAGATGTGGGTCAATGTAACTTTTATGTCACCTGAATCATTCATTCACTTACCGAGTCATCAAATCTAACAGAAGCAGCCTTTTAGTATAATGGTTTTTATGTAGGTGTTGGAAGTGGACTGCCTTTGTTTAAATCCTGGCTATATTACTTGGTAGGTCTGTATCTTTTGCAAGTTACTTAATCTATCTGTGCTGGCTTCATCATCTCTAACCTGGGTATAATATAACATGAAGGAAGTCAGATAAAGGCAGATACCAGTCTGATAATGTTGATTAGCTCAAGGGGTTAAAATAAAGGGGGTAATGGCAAGGATTATTAACTTTTTCTTGATGTGTATATTTTCAATACTTGAAAAGATAACTATTATTTTTATAATTTAAGTAATGGATGAAGAAAAACATTAGAAACAAAATTATTTAACTAAAGGTCCTAAATCCAGCAGTCATTATTTAAATCCCCAAGGCCATTATTATTGTGAGTGACAAATATCAGAGTATCACTATCTCTTAATTTCCTAATGATTACTGATAGCCCACTGTCAATATTAAGTGTCCCCTACACTTTTATTGGTACATAGTGCTCATACATCCTTTATTGTAATTCACCTGTAGTTTGGATTAGTTTAATAATGTGGCAATATTTGAGGTCTACCCGAAGCATACTACTTGCTAAATATAGTGAGAAATAAAATTATTTCACTAATTTCAGTTACAGAGAATTCTCTGAAATGCTATGATTTGCAGAAATTCTTAGAAGGAAAACGTTTTAATCATTTTGGATTTTGTCTTTAAACACATGTATTCAGAATTTGTACAGCAGAAGTAACACAACTCTAAATATTATCAAATGCGAAGACAGCAACAGAAATAAGGAAAGAGAAGTGGAAATATTAGTGACAATTATAATAGCTCAACTGAATGAAATAAATAATAGAGTGTTATATGGTGGATTTTTCTCTTCCAATAATGTATATCCTATTCAAATGAAGCTTTTTTCTTCTTTGACCCTGTTTATAGCTTTATTACAGAAAGTGTTAGCCTATATTAACCACTTACTAGATAAATATAGGAAAACTGCCTGTCATTTATCAGTTTATCCATTGTCATCTCAAATAGGGCCGAGTGGTCTGATTTCAAAGTGACAGCTGGTGGTGTCTCTTCCTGATACATGCTAATCCAGTTTTTATTATGGAAAAACTGCCTGTGCTTTCAGACAGCGAAAGGGAGTTACTAAATGTAATCACTAAGGAGGAACCTCGGGATCGCAAACATAAAAGACTAAAATGAACAGTTTTCTCATTACAGAATGGTTTCCTGATTAAATACAGATTAAGGGCAGGGAAAAATCATTTAGAGATCTAAATAGCATTCTCCATTGTATATATACACACAGAATGACAGATACACACATTTTAAAACAGATATAGAAGTTATACGCACATGGATATAGCTATAGACACAATCATGGCATGTACTCTCTCTTAATATGTTCATACAATAGTGTGAGAGTATGTGAATCAATCCCCATATTTAGACAATTTCTTTGGATGGCAGCATAAAGGAAACAACTATCATTTAAACAAAGTGTGACGTTTACATAGATCACTGCTATGGTTTTATTATATCACTCTAGTGTAGATAGACTCTGTGCAGACTACACTGTAGTGTAGTCAGAGTAATGGAGGACTTTCTATTATCTTTTCCCTACACAAGAAATTAAAAGCTAAGAGACTGCTATCAAAAATGACTTGGTACTAGTGCATTGTAATTGGTGAAAGTCACCAGAAATATGAGCATTTAGTGCGTATTGACGTGTACCTTTCCCGTACTCTACTTTGGGATCTTGATGCTATTTGCATTATATAATAAACAGCTATTTTGAATTTTAACTCCAAGCTGTCAAGTGAAAAGGCCACCTAACTATTTCATTATGCCTTAATTAATAATACACTTCAATAAAATTAATTTATTTACTACATAATTTATCAGCATTTGAATATCTTGCCAAATACTTATTGCCAGAATAAAATAAGCATCCTGTCTGGGGGACTGTTTAATTGAGAGAAGAAGAGATATGGAGTCAAATCTAGAAAGAGTATCCCACTTCCTCATTCCCTGTTGTGGCCGCATTATTTTGGACCTCAAATCACAAATACAAATAACTGTGTTAGAGTTAGGTAATTATGCCAGCAGATTACCATTTGCCAGCCCCATTAGCCATCTGACCCGATTTTCGAAGTAAAGGCATTATGGATTTGGTTCCAGACCATCCTAATAATGCAAACATTGCAGTCAAATAAGCCACACACATTTTTTGTTTGTTTTCCAATGCATATAAAAGTTATGTTCACACTATACTGGAGTCTATTAAGTGTGCAATTTATGAAAAAAACAGTGTACAGACCTTAATTATAAAAGTATTTTATTGCTAAAAATGCTAATGATCTTCTGAACCTTCAGTGAGTTGTCATCTTTTTGCTGATAGAGGGTCTTGCCTCCATGTTGATGGCAACTGACTGATCATGATGGTGGTTGCTGAAGGTTAGAGTGACTATGAAAATTTGTTAAAATGAGACAACGAAGTTTGCTGCATTGTTTGATCCTTTCTTTCAAGGAAGATTTCTCTGTGCAAGTGATGCAGCATGACAGCATTTTACTCACCGTAGAACTTCTTTCAAAATTGGAGTTGATCCTCTCAAACCCTGCTGCTACTTTATTAAAAAGGTTTATGTAATATAAATCCTCTCTTGTCATTTCAGCAATGTTCATAGCCTCTTCACTAACAGTAGGTTCCATCTAAAGGAACTACTTTCTTTGTTCATCCATAAGAAGTAACTCATCTGTTCAAGTTTTATCATGAGAGTGCAGCAATGCAGTCACATCTTCAGATTTTACTTCTAATGTTTGTTCCACCACATCTTCAGTTACTTTCCTCACTGCATTCAAAGTCATAAATGAGAGTTGGAATTAGCGTCTTCCAAACTCCTGTTCATGTTAATATTTTGACCTCCTCCCATGAATCATGAATATTCTCAGTGATATCTAGAATGGCAGATCCTTTCCAAAAGGTTTTCAACTCACTTTGTTCAGATTCATCACGGGAATAACTGTCTATGGTAACTGTAGCTTTACAAAGTGTATTTCTTACATAATAAGTTTTAAAAGTTGATTGCTTGATCCATGGGCCACAGAATGGATGTTGTGTTAGCAGTTATGAAAACAACATTAATCTCCTTATTTGTTTTCAACAGAGCTCTTGTGTGACCAGGTGTATTGTCAATGAGCATTAATATTAAAGGAATCTTGTTTTTCTGTGCAGTAGGTCACAACAGGGGGCTTCAAATGTTCACTAAAACTTGTTGTAAACAGATGTGTTCTTATCCAAATCTAGGCTGTGTTATTTCATTTATAGAGCACAGGCAGAGTAGATTTAGAACAAATTTAGTACAAATTCTTAAGGGCCTCAGATTTTCAGAATAGTAAATGGACATTGGCTTCAACTTAAAGTCACCATCTACATTAGCCTGTAACAAAAGAATCAGACTGTTCTTTGAAGCTGTGAAGCCAAGGACTTGACTTCTTCTCTCTGGCTATGAAGGTCCTAGATGGCGTCTTCCAATATAAAGCTGTTTTGTTTACGCTGAAATTTTATGAGATCTTCTGGATAACTTGCTGCAGCTTCTACAACATTTGCTGCTTCACCTTGTGCTTTTATGTGATAAAAATGGCTTCTATTTTTTAACTTTATGAACCAATCTCTGCTAGCTTCAAACTTTTCTTCTGCAGCTTCCTAACTTCTCAAAACCTTTATGGAGTTGGAGAGCTTTAGGGCCTTTCTCTGGATTAAACTTTGGCTTAAGGAAATGCTGTGTCTGGTTTCATCTTCTATCCAGACCACTCGAACTTTCTCCATAGCAGCAATAGGCTGTTCTGCATGCTTAACATTCATGTATTCACTGGAGTAGCACTTTTAATTTCTTTCAAGAACTTTTTCTTTGCACTCATGGCTTGGCTAACTGTTCAGTGTAAGAGGCTTAGCTTTCAGCCTGTCTTGGCTTTGACCCATGCCTTCTTCACTAAGGTCAATCATTTCTAGCTTTTGATTTAAAGTGAGAGACATAGGACTCTTCCTTTCACTTGAACACTTAGAGGTCATTGTAGGGTTACTAATTGGCTTAATTTCAATACTGTTGTGGCTCAGGGAATAGAGAAGGCTGGGGAGAGAGAGACTGGAGATTGGCCATTTGTGAAGCCGTCAGAACACACACAACTTTTATTAAGTTTGCTGTCTTATATGGATGTGGTTCATGGCACCCCAAAACAATTATAATAGTAGCATCAAAGATCACTGGTCATAGATCACCGTAACAGATATGATAGTGAAAAAGTTTGAAATATTGGGAGAATTACCAGAATGTGACACAGAGACATAAAATGTGTACATGTTGTTTGGAAAAAAATGGCCTCAATAGTCTTGATCCTTGTAAGCTTGTCACATCTTTAAGTTGTAAAAAATGCATTATTTGCAAAGCATAATAAAACAATAAAATGCAATAAAATGAGTTATGCCTATATAAGTGCTCACAGTTTCTATATCCTTGGTTAAAGGCCTAGTAGAAACCTCTTTTCAAAATCTAGCTGTCAGTGTCAACAGATTCTTCCTTAGCTAGTCTGTGAGTTCAAGAATCACAAATATTCATTTCTAGTAGCAAAAATTAATTTGAGAAGGCAGACCAAATGCTACTTCCCTCTAAAGAGAGGTAGAGGATTATTATTCAAAATCAAAAGTCATATCAGTCAATGGCAGAAAATCAGTTCCACAAATGAGCATTTATTTTACGTATTTAGATGCCTTTTCATCATCTATTATCAAGGAATCTTCAGACCACTATGGCAATATTATGATCAAAATCATCAGATGATTTCAGATGTTGCCACCTTAACTGATCTGTTTATATAAGAAGATCTGATAATAAGATTTCCTGTTCATTGACATGCTGAGAGACTGTGTTGCCATTTATGAAATGAACTGTTATCTTTAATTTTTCTAGAAATAATGGTGATTGGCATTCATTTTTTGTTTGCAGTCTGCAGTATTATAAACAGGAATCAGGATTCTTCAACATTAAGATCAGAAATGAATGAAAAGGTCCAGGTGGTAGCTCATGCCTGTTATCTCAGCATGTTGATCACCTGAGGTCAGACGTTCGAGACCAGCCTGGCCAACATGGCAAAATCCCTTCTCTAGTAAAAATACAAAAAAATTTAGCTGGGTGTGGTGGTGGGTGCCTGTGATCCCTGCTACTCAGGAGACTGAGGCAGGAGAATTTCTTGAATTTGGGAGGTGGAGGTTTCACAAAATTATTTACTTACCACTCCACATTGTTCAGTTATGATATTGTGAAATGTGCTCCAATGAAGGTTAATGATTCTATTTCAAGAATGTTGACACTATGCTCATGGCAATAATATATGAGATAATAAATCATAAAAATTATGAGGTTTTTCCTTCAAAATGCCCCCATAGTGTTGTTCTACAGTTTGTAAAGCATTTTCGGTATAACCAAATTAGCTAACAGAATAAAAAATTATGTAATATTTAAATTTATATTTTGAAATAGGAAAGAGAGAAATCACTGATGGAAATGCTAAAATAAATAACTAATCTAAAGATAAAAATAATTATTTACAGAGGTTCAGATTTAAAATATACTCACATCTAGATATTATTTAGAAAGTATCTTATTTTATTTGTATAGACTTGGCCTGAATTAAATACAAACTTCACCCAAAATTCTGTACAGAGAGTTGGAGACCTAAATTCTAGACCCTAGGTCAAAATATTCAATGACTTCATTGAACTTCAGTTTCTTCATTGGTAAAATAGATTATGTAACAGTTTTTTGTTCTTCATAGCGTGAATGAGATAATACGTAATAAATCAGTTTGTAACTTGTCAATAATCTATTTCAGAATTTTTACTGTTGATTTATTATTGCTGTCCTGGATTTAAGTCTGTAGAAGTAAAGCAGGGCCTGTTAATAAAAAGCCTTGAAATCCAAACAAAAGCTCATTAACTCTCTTGGTGATTCTGTTTAAAAATGTATTCTCAACACTCCTAAAAAATTGCTGGACATTTCTACTTCGTGTCTTGTCATCACTTTAAACTCAAATCTCTTCTTCCTTTCCTCTTAATTTCCCTGTTTCCATTAATAACTGCTATTTGGTCAAGACAAACTTCAAAATTATCCTTTTTTAAATTTGTCAATATCCAAACAGTTGAAAAAACCTTTTTATAATGTCTTTTTCAATTCTACTATTATTATCTAAGTTCATGGTTATAATAGTGTTCCCTTTAAAAAGTATTTTTTTCTTGATTTTTAATAAATTACACACTCAATGTGAAACAGATTCAGAAAAAATATAAAAGTAACAAAATTCCATATTTTATCCCACGGAGTATTCTACTATTAGTATATTTGCATAAATTTGTTTTTCTATAAATGATTTTTACATCATTGGCATCCTATTGTATATGCAATAGCATTTTTGCTATTATTATTAATGTTTCAGACAAGAATATTAAGCTATACAAATTATTTAGTGTCACTAAATTTTCATTTATTAAGTGCATGTTGATTGCAAATTTTAATTATTTGAATAAGTTAAACATGCATGTGGTTCCAAATGAACAGACAGTGTGCTGTGCACACTAACTTTCCTCTTGCCTGTTTCCTAGCACTAAGTATCCCTCTTCAGAAGCAATCACTCCTGCCAGCATTTTGTATATTTTTCTAGATATAATTGATACATATATAAATGCATATAAATACTACTAGATTTACTGATATATGCATCAACACACTTTTTAAAAAGTGTATATTTTGGCCAGACATGGTGGCTCACGCCTGTAATCCCAGCACCTTGGGAGGCCGAGGCATGTGGATCACTTCAGGTTGGGAGTTCAAGACCAGGCTGGCCAACATGGTGAAACCCCATCTCTACTAAAAAATACAAAAATTAGCCAGGCATAGTGGTGGGTGCCTGTAATCCCAGGTATTTGGGAAACTGAGGCAGGAAAATCACTTGAACCCAGGAGGCAGGGGTTGCAGTAAGCCAAGATTGCACCACTGCTCTCCAGCCTGCGAGACAGAGCAAGACTCTGTCTCAGGAAAAAAAAAAAAAGAAAAGAAAGTATGTTTTAAAAATGTGCACATGTACACACATACTCAAAAAGTAAGTGCTCTATAGTGCTATTTTGTTCCTTGCTTTAAAGAAAGGAATTTTAATAATATATTTGATAACATATTTATTAACAAATAATGAAATTTTATTCTTTATTTTATTTTATTTATTTATTTTTTCCTGGAGTTTTTATTTAAAATTTACAAAAGTGAAATTTTGAATTGTGAGGTGTACATTTTTTTTGAAAGAAAGAAAAAGAGAGGAAAGAAAGTGACAGTGAAAGAAAGAAAAAAAAGAATGTAAGAGAGAAAGAAAGAGGGAGAGAAAGAGGGAGAGAGAACGAGATTCTTGTTCTATTGCTCAGGCTAGAATGCAGTCTAAAAATGGGTATAAAAAACCTCTTTTATGCCAATAATTGTGCTTAACAATGGAGACAGGAAGGAATAAGGGATGAAAATAACAAACAAGCAGCCAACCAATACACAAATGAAGTGTTTTAATT
>CAUYLG010035335.1:0-39069 GCA_963573385.1 Cacajao melanocephalus
GGTGTGCAGCCTTACTTAGACGCCAAGGTCAGCAGTTATTGTGAGGAGAATGGGGCAGCTGTTTCAACTTATTTAAAACACAACTTTGTCTTTTATAAAATAGTGTTGTTCAGGCTCTCATTTTAGGCCAGCTATAGCACAAAAGTAACATGCAGTTATATATTTATAAACCTTATTCTAGGACTTTTTAGACTTTCTCATAATGAAGTATACTACTAATGTGTCCATAACTTTATTATTTTATCCTGAAATTGTTTTCCTTTTGGTGATACTTTATCATTTTTTGGAGAAGGCTTTTTCTCCTTTCCTGACTGTGTAGATTGGACAGGGCAGTTTCCTGGCTTCTCTTCCATCCTCTGAGGGTCCCTTTGGGTCCCAGCTGTGTGTGGCATCTTCCTTACGCATAGAAACCTCTCCCTTTCCAGGTCCGGCTTCACCCTCTGCAACCCTGTGAGGCCGGCAGTACCCAGGCCTAGGCCCAGGCCCAGGCCCAGGGTAGAAACCTGATTCACAGGTTCCTGGTCACCTCCTGGACTTTGATTTGCACAGTGAGACGTCCACAATCTTAAGTTAATGCTCTATTAGGGCCACTTGATTCTTTTTTTTTGAGATGGAGTCTTGCAGTATTGCCTGGGCTGGTGTGCAGTGGCATGATCTTGACTCACTGCAACCTCCACCTCCTTGGGAGGCTGAAGCAGGGTTCAAGCGATTCTCTTGCTTCAGCCTCCAAAGTAGCTGGGATTACAGGCGCCTACCACTATGCTCAGCTAATTTTTGTATTTTTAGTAGAGATGATATTTCCCCATGTTGGCCAGGATGGTCTCGATCTCCTGACCTTGTGATGCGCCCGCCTCGGCCTCCCAAAGTGCTGGGATTCCAGGCGTGAGTCCCCGTGCCCAGCCAGGCCACTTGATTCTTAATGGGAATATAATTTAGGTTATCCAGTGTGAAATAGTACCAGAAACAGAACTGAATTTGTTTAGAAAAAGGAACTATTTTTAGAATTATTCAGTATTATGCAAATATTCATTTTTTCTAAAGCTATTTTATGATATTATACAGACTATTCATATTGAACACCAATTATTAAATTTATACAAAAATAGTTCTGGCAAAACTATATTTTACCTGAAAACATTTTTTTGATTTGTAAATATTTATGGTAAGTTCACATGATGTCAGAGTGTTTGTCAACTGGTAGTCGTATGCAAAATGTAAAATAGGCTGGGCCAGGCTCAGTGGCTAATGCCTGGAATCCCAGCACGTGGGGAGGCTGAGATGGGTGGATCCTGAGGTCAAACGTTCAAGACCATTCTGACCGACATGGTCAAACCCTCTCTCTACTAAAAATACAAAAATTAACCGGTCGTGGTGGTGTGTGCTGTGCCTGTAATCCCAGTTACTCAGGAGGCAGAGGCAGGAGAATCACTTGAAACTGGGAGGCAGAGGTTGCAGTGAGCCTAGATCGCACCACTGCACTCCAGCCTGGGCGACAGAGTGAGACTCTGTCTTAAAAACAAACAAAAACCAACTTGGGTTGTTTTCTTATCCTTTTAACCCCTTGATTTAATCTTTTGCTGGTGATGGTTGATGTGACTTCAGATAAGAAACTTCTTAAATTTATAGTCAGAAACTCATTGTTTGTGTGAATGTTTCTTTTTTGAAGAGACTCTGTTCTTCTCATGTCCATAATGAGATGCTAATTTTCAATGTTTGCTTCTTCTTTAAAATTGCCTTTCTACAGCTAAACGGAACATCGTGAAGGACCAATTCCTGGTTTTCCACAGTAAAATTAAGTCGTCTGGTTATGCGTCGGCACCACAGTGAGTAAACTCGTGTCAGTGAGAATCGGGACTGCACCTGCATCACAGACGCAGGACTTTACACAGATACGTCCCTGAGGGTCACATTATGGAGAGAGGACATAGCAGTATAAACAGGAGTTAAAATGTGGTGGGTTGGGCCCCAGCATGCCAGTCAGCAGCAGCTGCAGCAGCAAATGTTTCCTGAGCACTCACTGTGCGCTGGGCCACGGAGCGGCCCTCCGAGTCCTTGTCTGATAACGCGGTGGTCCCGTGAGGTGAGGGCAAGCTGGTGGGGTGTGGGGCTGGGAGGGCATGTTGATGCTCTAAACAGATGTGGCCCCTCAAGGCCGGACACAGTGCTCTTCTTAGAATACAGCTTTGCTGTAACATCAGAGCGAATCAGAGTATATTTAAGCCCTGAGTTAGCAAGGCTGCTCACAGACAAGGAGAGATAAAGCGGCAGGATACTCTGAGAAACCACGGGGAGGCCTTGAGATTCCCCAAACCTTCACAAGCCCATTCCTCAAAGGGAAAGCTGACTTTCCTGAAGAAAATGCAGACACATCCCCTCCTCCTACCTCACCTCTTGACCTTTTATGTCTCTTAGCACAGCAGCCAAAATGGCCCTGTGACCTGGAGTCCTTGTCCTCAGAGCACACGCTAGTCTCCCTGGTTGGCGCTCACCTCCACCAAGCTCCCCATTCATGTGCCCCTGGCCACTCCCCCACCCCACCCCTTCCCCTGGCTCTGCTGCGCTCCAGGCAGAAATCCCAGGCCCAGGCCACTCTGTGTAAACTCACAGCCTCCCCTCGTCCAAGGGCTTTCCTGATCTGCTTGTTTGTTCTCTTTGACTTGAATAATGGTGACTGTGCCTTACTTATTGTGTGTTCTTTAAACTGCTGTGCCTTGGACAGCACCCAGCACCCTAAACCCTCTCATAAGGCATTTCTGGAGGGATGGATGGATGGATGGAGAGATGGGTGGAAGGGGATGGAGGGATGAAAGATGGACGCATGCTTGCATGGATGGTGGGGTTGGAGGGATGGAGAGATGACAGACAGATGAGTGGGTGGATGGATGGAGGGGATGGATAGATGGAGAGATGAGACATAGATGCACGGGTGCATGGATGGAGGGATGGAGAGCTGCAGAGGTGAGAGATGGATGAGTGGGTGGATGGGTGGAGGGATGGAGAGATGCAGAGGTGAGAGGTGGATGAGTGGGTGCATGGATGGAGGGGATGGATGGATGGAGAGATGAGGGATGGATGAGTGGTTACATGGATGGTAGGGATGGGGGGATGAGGGATGGATGAGTGGTTACATGGATGGTAGGGATGGGGGGATGAGAGATGGATGAGTGGGAGGATGAAGGGGGGATGGAGGGATGCAGAGATGAGGGATGGATCTGGGTGGATGGTTGGAGTGGGGATGGACGGATGGAGGGATGAGAGATGGATGAGTGGATGGATGGATGGTGGGGATGGAGGGATACAGAGATGAAAGATGGATGAGTGGGTCAATGAAGGGGGGATGAATGCGTGGGTGGATGGATGGAGGGATGAGTGAATGGATGGATGATGGTTGGGTGGAGGAATTCTCCAGTGGCATCTGCAGCTTTGTATGGATTCCCCAGGTCTGCCATGTTAAGGCATGTTGTGAGTGTTGGGCTTTGTGTGGGAGCCCCGGGGGATGAGGGGTTGCCAGACATTGGTGGCCCTGAGTGCCAACCTGGGACTTTGGACTTAACAGGAAAAGCCCAGCATCAGGTTCCTATTCAGGATTTTAAAGGAGTCACAGGACAATGTGTAGCAGGGCGATGTCTCTGGGGCAGCCTGAGAGACACAGGAGGGGAGGAGGTGACTTGAGGGCTGGAGGACAGGTGGGAGGGGCTTGAAAGCATTTATGCAGAGGTCTGTATCTATGTATATAATTTTTGTCACTGTAAAATATAAATTTCTTAGGAACCTTAGAGCTCTTAATATTTGAGAGTGATATAGAGTTTTCTTTCTGCAGCTTAACTATGTTTTCGCCAAAGACCTACGTCAAGAGTGAGGGTAAAGGACCTTCAAGACACAGGAGCAGCTGCACACGGTGTGTGATCTAGTACGCATCCAAGTTCTTTTGAAATAGCCCAGACCTTTACAATACTTCAACTGGTTCCTTTCCAAACAGGTAGAAGACCTTATATGTGTGCATGTGTTTATGTACATATGTACACAGATATGTATATCTGTATTATTTATATATCTTTGTAGCCAAATTTAATTCTTTCCCGTTAATTTTTCAGACATTCTGTGTTCTTACCACCTTAACACAATTTTGAAGTATTAAATTTTTGTTAAAATTTAGTTTAGAAAATATTGTAGCTGTTGCTCACCCTGCCATGCCGGTGGATTGGGTGAAAATGTTGGGGCCGCTGTAGCGCCAGGTGCCCACTCTAAGTGGCCGTGGCCCACGCCATTGAGAGAGCACCTATCCACGGGGCTGGCTCACACCAGCTGCGGCTGGCTGTGAGCATGTCCTGCAGACAGTTGGGCCCCTTGTGACTGGACAGGCAGGCATCTGGGGCCTCTCCCAGTCCTGGATTTAAGATTACATTGTCCGAGAAGAGATACGGGCTACTGTTTTTAAAACGCATTTTAATGTACGTGGGTCTACTTTGCAATCACTGCATTACTGAGCGCTTGTGTTGACTGTGCCCACGCTCACTGCGCTCTTCTGCAGCCTGCTGCTGTCCCCGCCGTGTTCTGCTTGATATTATGACATTATGATGGGCTCTCAGCAAAATGCATCCGACCTTACACAGGTGAAGCGTGGCATCACAGTTACATTCAACTTGGATTTTTTTGGTGATTTTTTCTGTGAGGGCCCTGGTTTCCAGACACAGCATGCTGTCTCTTCTGCGTTCAGCTCTTGCGGGCCTTCTGTTGAAAACTGCTGGGCAGCAATGGTGGCGAGGCCTCCACATGCCCGCGCAGGGCTCAGGCGTGTACACAGAAGGCATTGGCATGTACACGGAAGGCATTAGTGTACATGGAGGGCACTGGCGTGTACATGGAAGGCATTTGTAGATGAGTTGAGTGATTGACATGACAACGCCACCCACGGTGGCATGAGACTGGAAAGTGAAATTCATTTTCTCTTAGTGAGAACCCTCATCTGAAATCATCACAGTACTCACATCAGTTTATATGAAACACAACAAATTCTTGCTGTTTTATATGTAAAATATATGTCTTTTTTGACAGTGTGGAATGTAGGTCTATTTAAAAGAGTTATTTCATGATTTTGAATGTAAGAGTCTAAATATACACATTTATAGATAAATATTCAAGCTTACTGGAATATAATTATACATGTAGACGAGGGGAAGCCCACTTCGTTTCTTGGTTATATTTTACTTCTGATCTCACTTTGAATGTCTCCTGATCGTTGTTACCTCTGGCCTTCCCTCAGGGAGGCGTATGCCGTGGACTGCGCTGTGCCTGCCAAGCCTGGCCCCCGGGTCGCCACAGCCCCTGCCTGCACACGTGTGTGCTGCATCCAGTACTCAGGTGTGCCACGTCCTGCGGGAGCTGGGTAGCATTTCGTTTGTAAGAGTCTTTTACTCTGTCCACTGTAAACATTTTTCTATTGTATCATAAATTGTAAATATATTTGTAAAAACCTTGGTTAACTTGAAGTTGCATGGGATGGTTTGTATCTAGATTAAAACCGAGACTTCGTTTCACTTGACTGTAGTGAGGGTGGTCACCAAGCATCTCGCCCCTGCCTTGGCACGGAGACTGGCACTCACTCACTAGCACTGAATTTGCTGTTCCATGTCCAGCTCCTCTGGGTTTTGCTCTCTGTGTATCTGACCCCTCCTACAGAAGCATTAAGGTGGGCCTGGTGGAAGGGCTTTGGTAGGCAGAGAAGCTAGCAGAACAGTTGCCGGTTCCCTCTGGAGACGTGGCCTCTGCTTATGGATGAGCTGGCGGTGCCAGGCGAGGGATGGGCATGGATGGCAATACCCAGGCTATCTCTTCTGCGTTTGGCTCTTGTGGGCCTTCTGTTGAAAACTGCTGGACAGCAATGGTGGCGAGGCCTCCACATGCCCGCGCAAGGCTCAGGTGTGTACACAGAAGGCAATGTGTATATGTGTCCCTTCCTTGCCAGACCCTGAGCCGGGGCCTTTTCCTGCAGGGCTGAGTGCATCTCGGCTTCCGTGACAGCCGCCCTGTTCTCATGTGTGTCCTGATAATGCCTTCACCAGATTTCCATTGGACCTCGGCATTTTTTTTTCTAAATAATGTTTGAAAGAAGGGAGGAACAGCTTGTAAGAGTGCCCCTGGACTTGGCTAGATAGTTGCACCACTTGGATGCTTCTCAGAAGCGAGATTGACTTGCAGGTGAGCTGTGCCCTTGCTTGGGGCTGGACAGAAAGTCCTGTCTGGGCTGGTGCCTTGCCCCACCCTCACACCACCTGTCCAGAGGGTTGAGTCACGTAAGGGTTACCATTTACCATTCTGCTAAATTCCGTTTATTTTATTATATAATTGTAGCCACAGAAGTTTTAAAATCATTTTTGGAAATTAGATATGTATTATTATCAGTAAAGTCCGTTTGATCTTTGATAGACCAGAACATTCCTTCAGTGTTATCGGCCCTCAAGTTTGAATATTTTGGGTGACATCTGTCATTTATTTCTACCTTGTTTTTGGAAATTGTTTCAACGTAACTGCTTAGCTGAATGTGCCTCTGGACAGTCCGCTGATTCGAGGCAGACCCCAGCACAGTGTTTCAGGGGCCATCCTGTCCCGGGTACAGCACCTTTTGGGTGCAGCCCTTTCTGTTCACACCTTGTACAGCAGCCTCCCTCTCTCATCCTGCTCTTCCTCTTCTGTTAAGGGAGGCTGATGACAATGACAAAGCAGTGCCTTACAAGGTTGTCAGGTTGAGGACTCGAGAAAGGGTGGACACAGGGGCTGGCACCTGCAGACCCCCATGCTGATGTTCGTGTGTGTGTGTTTCAGAACCAAGTTTACGAGAAGTTCTACATCTTGCCTGTGGTCAGTGTGACTCCTATGAATTCGGCTTTTCTAAGAGGCTTTTGTTTTTATTTTTTTAACAGGAGATGGGCAGTGGCTGGCCTGTGGGTTGGCCAACCATCTGCCTCTGGTTTTTGATGCCAGCCTGACTGGGACACCTGCTGTGTTTTCAGGTAAAACGTGTCTTAATTTCAGTCAGTATGAATGTAAGGGTGGGTCCCACTTGGGTCCTGGTTGTCAGTTGCTAAATGACACTTCTGTTTTCTTTGTCTAAACTGGATTCACTGAGCTCTTAAACCATTCAAGGTAGACATAACTCATGAGAACAGCGTGGCAGCACTTTTGTGACTGGTGCCCTGAAGGCCAAGAGCTGATCATCTGTAGAGGTTTAGGGGAGTGAGTGAAGTTGAATCTTAAATAATTGAAATATATTTAATTAATATAATCAAAAGGCATAAGGTTGAAATATATTTTGAAATTTAGTAGGGTTTGTACATAGACTTTTTCATAAACATAATAAAGCAAACAATGTTTTTTTAAAAAAAGTAGATCTGAGAGCAACAGTGTTAAAATTATGACCATGTCAACTCATAACTGGGGCATATATTTGATTTCTAATTCTAATACCATAAAACCTGACAGCTCTTCATTAGGGTCCTGATATTGCTTGCATTAGAACTTACACTTGGTAAATATTTTAACAAAAGCACAGAAACAAAAAATATTTCACTAGTCCTTCTGTTTTTATACAGGTTGAGAATCTCTAATCCAAAATTCTGAAATCCAAATGCTCCCACATCCAGAATTCTTTGAGTGCCAACATGACGCCAAGGAAATGCTCACTGAAGCATCTCAGATTTTGGATTTTTAGATTAGGGTTGCTTAACTGCCATAATTTGAATATTCCAAAATCCAAAAAAAGTGAGAAATCCAAAACACCTCTAATCCCAAGCATTATGAATGTGGGACACTCAGCCTGTCATGTAACCACCCCAAGGGCAGTCGTTAGGAAATGCGGAGGTGGGGACCGATGGGGCTGAGGCGGACGGAGGCAGTGGGGGCCAGGCCTGGGCAAGGCCACACCTGGGAGAAGACGAGCCCCCCCAGTGACTACGACCTCACACTCTTGGCTCACTAATCCCCAGGGTGAGGTTTGGGAGGCCCCTAAAGGCAGGCAGAGCCAGACTTGGCTCCTACATGAGCAAAGCTGCCACCCCTGCATGGTCTGGGAAGAACACAGTTCTCTGGTCTTGGCCTGGATGCCATTCTCGCCCTTCGAGCACTCTTGCCCCTGGTCCCACCCCGTGTCTATCCTGCGTGGCCTGCATAGAGCATGGTTCTCCCATCAAGGTCTGGATGCCACCCTTGTCCTTGAAGCCCCTTGCTCCTGGTCCAGTGTCTATCCTGTGTGGCCTGTGCAGAGCATCGTTCTCCCATCATGGCCTGGATGCCATCCTCGCCCTTCGAGCCCCTTGCTTCTGGTCCCACCTGGCATCTATCCCTGCATGGCTTGTGTAGAGCATGGTTCCCCTTCATGGACTGGATGCCACCCTCTCCCTTTGAGCCTCTTGCTCCTGATCTCACCCCGTGTCTATCCTGCATGGCCTGTGCAGAGCATGGTTCTCCTGTCGTGGCCTGGATGCCACCCTTGCCCTTCAAGCCCCCTTGCTCCTGGTCCCACCTGGTACCTATCCCTGTGTGGCCTGTGTAGAGCGTGGTTCCCCCTCGTGGCCTGGATGCCACCTTCTCCCTTTGAGCCCCTTGCTCCTGGTCTCACTCCGTGTCTATCCTGCGTGGCCTGTGCAGAGCACGGTTCTCCCATTGTGGCCTGGATGCCACCCTCGCCCTTCAAGCCCCCTTGCTTCTGGTCCTACCTGACATCTATCCCTGCATGGCCTGGATGCCGCCCTTGCCCTTCGAGCACCCTTGCTCCTGCTCCCACCCCGCATCTATCCTGCAGCCTCAGAGCCTCCACCATGCACCCCAGAACCCTGAACTGGCTTCTTTTGTGGCTGAATGGTTGATATGAGTGGCTATTCTGTTGATTGCAGATATTTCTCCACATATTTTATTGTTGGAAAAAGGGCTTTTCCCTGAACTAAAATGCAATGGGTTCTCAAACTTATATTGACAAAATCTTGCTCTGTTTCTGTTGGGGGAAGGGTCACGTTTACCTACCTCAACTGCACAAGCCACATCGTTTCACTTTGAGTGTGTAATGTTTAATAGTTACATCACTCAACTTTGAAAATGTGACTGGTCTCTCAGCACCTGCCCAGAACACAGAAAAATGAGTGTCTTTATTTCCATTATGATCTGGGACAAATAAGTATAAATTCAAATGCCCTCCTGGAGAGTTCAGGGTCTCTGAGTGTACAGTCAGGTAATGCAGCCCAGCCTGAAAGCCGCTGACAGCAATTGTATTTAATTTAAGAAAGGAGTTAACATGTTTCTGCTTTAGATTTTAGAATGCTTCCTATCAAAAATTGTGTTGATTACAAAGACAGATACTCCAGTCCCATGCCTTCCTTTGAGCACGCGCCTGGCACAGAGTAGGTTTTCTGCGATGCTGGATGGCAGGTTCTGAGTGCGCCGCGCAGGGGAGCTGCATTGTCTGTCACGCGCCCAGGAGTCAGTAGTGATCACTGTGAAGTTCTGGGGTCAGGCATTTCAGAAGATTAAATCTACAATTCCATGACAGATAGTGGAATTGTTTATAAAAATATTCTTTGTCAACATATGAAGTGAAGATCTGAAGATCTGCATCTCTGCTGCTCCTAGGCACTTGGTTGGCTCGAGCTGCGCCGCGTGGCTTCTGCTCCGCTCCTTCTTTGAGCAGGGACTGCACACGTCACCACCTGTGCCGCTCATGTCCCCACACCCCTGACTGCTTCCCCCAAGCAGGGCCCGTGTCCAGAGGAGTCTAGGTCCAGAGGAGCTCTAAAGCCCTGACCTAGGCTGGGCACAGTGGCCCACGCCTGTAATCCTAGTGCTTTGGGAGGCTGAGGTGGGCAGATCACCTGAGGTCAGGAGTTCAAGACCAGCCTGGCCAACATGACAAAGCCCCTTCTCTAGTAAAAAATACAAAAATTAGCTGGGTATGGTGGTGGGCACCTGTAATCCCAGCTATTTGGGAGGCTGAAGCAGGAGAATCACTTGAATCCAGGAGGCAGAGGTTGCAGTGAACCGAGATTGCGCCATTGCACTCCAGCCTGAGTACCAGAGCAAGACTCCATCTCAAAAAAAAAAAAAACAAAACCAAGAAAATAACCCTGACCTGGACATGATTTTAGAATTCTTTTCACTCTATTTCTGAAGCTCCTCATCTCATCCCACATACCACAGGGAAAACCAGTCAACTGAAAAGGAAGAGAGAGGCCTTCCGTACAGTGAGGAGATTGAGGGGAGATTGGAAGAGGCACCCATGTGGGGTCCCCCGTGGGCCCATTGCTTCGTGGGGATTGGCTTGAGAGGGCCCAGCCTTCCCTGCAGTGATTCGTCTTGGATGCACCGTGCGGCCAAAGCACTTCTCGCCTGTGTCTGGGGCTGGAGCTCGGGAGAGGAGGGGGACTCCCCCCATTGGCAGGTTCTGAGGAATCTCTGTGGTTCTCATCCTGGGAGTGGGAGGTCCGTCCCTGACACTTGAGATGAAGGACAGGCCAACTTGTCAGGGCTGGGCCGAAGGCGTCGCTCTGCAGTCCCTGCATTGCCAGTGCCTCTGCTGGCCTTGGTGTCATCGTTGGCCACTGGGTGCCTAGCAAACAGTGTGCTCGTAGGAGGAAGTGGGAAGGACTGGAGAAACACATTCACAGTCTCACTAAGAAGGAAGAACGTGGGTGGTAGCAGTAGCTTCACCTTCTCTCCTGTGCGACCTCATGCGGCCTCTGTGCAGCCTGTGGGCCAGGTTGGGGAGGCTGGTCTGAGTTTGATATTGGAAGAGGGTGGCCACATGGCTGGTAATGAAGTGACTTCTGAGGTCAGTGCCTGGGTGGATGCGTCAGGCCCTTGCCACTGGGAGGATGCCCTGACGGCCCAGGATGCCTGCAGTGGGTGCTGCAGCAGGTGTCTGTGAACCTGTGATATTTTTGGGATGGTGCAGAGCTGAGGATGCCACCGGTGTTCAGTACCAGCAGCATGGGTGGCGTCTATTAATGGCAGTCATGTATCGTGACTTTCCTTTGAGTCTCTCAGCTGCTGTTAGCTGAGCAGCAGCGAGGAATGTTTGGAGCTTTCCTTAACTGGCCTCGATACTTTTGCTAAAACTGCCAGAACTCTACACGTGAGGGCAGCAAAGCTATTTCCCGTTTTTCTGTGCTGTAAATTTCAGCCCTGTGTTTCCTGGGGTCTTGTTGCAGAACTGAGTTATATTCTTAAGTCTTTCTTGGTTTTTCCATCTTTTTTGTCTTGGTGCCCTGACAGATATGATGTAGTGAGATTGCAGTTCTTTGTCTAGTCTATAAATTATCATGTGCGATTCACATGCTGAGGCCCGTGGGATGGGGCCTTCTGCTCCGTGGGGAGATCTCGGCTATGGCAAGAATTTTCTCGGGAGCTGTGGTTACCCATCCCCTGTGATTTTAATCACAAAATGCTTATCCATGGAGGTGAAATGGGGTCGTTGAGCAGGTCTAGGGTCATTTGTTGTCAGTCTTCTCCCTGTTATCCCAGCTCGAGTGCTTAGGGGGTCAGAGGCTGCAGGGCTGGGCTCCGCCTCTCCTTGCCTTCACCTCCCAAGCTCCTCCCTTCTCTCCCTGCTCACCAGGGCACACGTCTGGCTTTCTGCTCCAGGGCCGACCTCTGAGAAGGTGCCCATCCCTGGTTGTCTTAGCTTTCTCCTTTCCTCTGGGTCCGCTGTTTCTTAGAGCTGTCAGGTGGTGGCAGCTGAGAGACTGTTTTAAGACACCTCCTGGCCTGACAGCCGTTCTGATGGTTATGAGGCAAGACAGGTCCAGAAAGCAGCACGTGCCCAGGGCCTGGGCCCCAGGGTTAGGTTGGGAGTAGGATGAGGTGGGGACCGGACAGAAAAGCTCTTATGGGCATGTAAAATAAACGTTGTTAACCTCGTAGCCTACCTTAGTTTAATATCAGAGTGGCACACACTGCCGATGTTCAGATGCCTGAAGACCAGCACTGGCACTCTCACAAATCAGCATCAAAACAGCCATTTTGAGTTTAGGCAAAACGTTTCAAATCTGTCACAACAAATGATTGACTTATATGTGTGTGCTCAGTGATTTTTTTTTTAAACTTTTTTCTTCAGTGTTGATAGCAGTTCTTTAAAACACTGATGCATTATCATGGAGTCCGTAGATTTCTATACTGTAATTCATAATACTAGATGTTACCGTGTTCTTCTCTGAAAACATACACTCACAGATACACACACATGTTGAACATCATAGTTTAAGAAATGTGAGGTTTTACACTGCCTGGCTGAGGCAGTCAATCATACCCCAAACCTCAGCACCACGCACTGTGTGCTCGTGACAAACCTACAGCTGCACCTCCTGAATCTGAAATAAAAGTAGAAAAAATGAAGCCTGAGGCTGTAGAGCAGCCGCCTTCAGAAGCCACGTTGAGCCTCTATGAAGGGAGACAGCGCAGCCGGCCTCAGGCTCCACAGCCTCACTGCGGCGAGGAGAAGCCTCATGGCGTGCCTCTGGTTACTGGAAAAATGCTGCTCCAGTTGTGTTGTATGAAGCACCAGAGAAGTAGCACTCGGTCAACTGATCTTAATAACAGAAACAGTAACCTCTCTGATCATTCCTGTTAGGTCACGACGGGGCGGTGAACGCCGTCTGCTGGAGCCATGACCAGAGGTGGCTGCTCTCCGCGGCCTGGGACCGGACCCTGCGGGTGTGGTCGGCTCGTAGGGCAGAGCTCGCACTGCTTCTGGTAATGGACGGTCACATCTGCCATGGGCTGTCATTTCCCAAGGGGCAGCCCTCGGCTGAGAGCGTCTCTGTTTTACCTTAACAGGAGATGAAGAAAGGGACATAATCCAAGAGTTACTTTAATGGAATAAAAGTTACTCATTAATTAGTTTCTTAAATGTGTGTCTACATGTATATATCCACACACATGCGTATGGTACACAGGTACATACTCACATACTGGCTACACGCATGCTTAATTCATACGGTTAAATCTATCCTTATGTTTGTTATGGTCTGCGAATGCCAAATGATTAACACTGAAATATTTGAATAATTTTAAATATTGATTCAATGTGATTTTATAGTCAAGACAGTAATAATGGCCAAAGGCTATTACATGGGGGAAGTATATTTTGGGGAGAAAAGTGACATGTTGATGAACTTATGGGAGATCATTTGAAAGCAGAACAGGAAAGGAGAGACAGGAAGATATAACCTTACAACTAGGACAGGGAAAGAAGAGGAAACGTTAGGAAATTCATCTTCAAATCATGAGATTATGAGCAGGTGTCTTACAAAGAACATAACATAAACGCAGTCCAATTTTCAAAGATGTTGGCATTCACTTATTTTCTATGGGTCTTTTTATAGAAAGGGGATTGAATATGAGACAGACAAGGAAGGAAGTGTAAGTTAGGGAAGACTCAGGGCCTCTCTGAGGGAGGAAGGAGGTGTTCATGAGAGCCGTGGGCGCCGCCAGCCTCCTCTGTGTCGTAACATGTTTGGTTGTGAGAGTAAACAGCTCAGAACTACATTTTTAAAAATGTTTTAAATTTCAGCTTTAATAAAATCCTTGCTACTTAGTATGTTTACTGCTAAGTTTCGATTTTCTTTTAAAGTTGTTAAAGGTATGGAATTCAAAACATTCATTACAGTAAAATTTTAATTATATAATACCTTTCAGAAGTAGTAGGAGGAAACAAAAATTGTAGATTGGGTCTGACAAATATATGTACACATTTAGAATAAATAGATGTTGGGTTTTAAGAAGAAATAATTTTGTGTTTAGAGCAATAGTGTTTTTGGTAACATTTATTATATTGACAATAATTACTGATTTGCATTACAGGGGAAAGACATGTTTTCTAAACCAATACAGTCTGCACAATTTTATTACATAGATGCCTTTATATTGTTATCTTCCGGCCCTGAACTTCAGCTACTGAAGTATCACATTGACACTTGCAAAGATGAGATTAAGAGGTAGGCAGCCCTACTCTCTGCATTATTTTTAGATCAGAGGAAGCTGTTTCAATAATGTGATGTTAAAAAGGTATTTACATTTTAAAATGTCACCCCAAATTTAATAATAACCTCCTATTACCAGACTACTGATGAGAGCTGAATAATCCAGATCCTATGCATTTTAAACCTTCCTTTGGAATGACAGAATGTGAGAATTTGGGGGATTTGAGAAACCTGAATTATCATCTCAGCTTTGCAGCATATTGAAGTGATGTCATGTGGGACAAATACTATTGATAATAAAAAGTGAAATTATGAACTATTTCAAATATCAACATATATGTGGGGAATAATAAGTATCTTCTTAGCTACACCTAGCTTGGACAAGTATTAACATTTTTATTATTTATTTATTAATTTTAGACAGAGTCTTGCTCTGTCACTCAGGCTGGAGTGCAGTGGCCCAATCTTGGCTCACTGCAGCCTCCGCCTCGCGGGTTCAAGTGATTCTCCTGTCTAAGCCTCCTGAGTAGCTGTGACTACAGGTGCACGCCACCATGCCTGACTAATTTTTTGTATTTTCAGTAGAGATGGGGTTTCACCATGTTAGCCAGGATGGTTTTTATCTCCTGACCTTGTGATCCGCCCACCTCAGCCTCACAAAGTGCTAGGATTACAGGCGTAAGCCACCGCACTTGGCCAGTATTAACATTTTTCTATCCTGTTCTCCAAAAATGTTTTAAGAATAAAATATTACAGAGGGAATTATGAACCTGTCTCCCAGTCCTGTCCTCTTCGTTTTTTCCTCCTTTTGAGATTGACGTATTGGCTTCCTGGCCGTAGTTTTATATTTTTGCTGTATCTCTAGGTATTCACGTCATTTTATTTTTTGAGGCTTTGAGTGTAATATAAGCACACCTCTCTTAATCAAAGTTATGTTTCTGAGATGTGTGACTTTGGTTTGTTAATTGGGGTGGATGCCCTGCGGTTGGGAGGAGCCCAGGTCTGCCTGCTTCTCTCATGGAGGGACTTCAGGTTGGGACATGCAAAGGGCTGGGGCTTTTATCAATAGATGGGCTTGCAAGGAATCCCTGATCTCCATGAGGCTGTCCCCACTGTCTCTGTCCCGTGTCACAGCATCCCAGAGTGACTTCTAGCCTGTTCTGGGGGGCGGGGGGTTGCATGTGGAGAAGGGCTGTAGGACTCAGTGGCCCCCTCTTGCAGCCCCTCTCTCAGCTGTGTCTTCAGAGATGCCCTGGACTTTCAGTTCTAAAGATTATTTTTACTTATTGGGAGGGAGTTTCACAAGTCAGCTCACCTCCCAGGGTTCCCGTCTCATCTGGCACAGCCCTTTGCCTCTGAGAGTTAGCGGCTTCTCGATCCTGCCTCCTCTTTCTGATCTTGTGGGACTTTCTCTTAGAAATCACTTGGCAGCCACTTCAGTTGGGTTTTGGAAGGCAGTGAAGCTAAGGTATTTGCTCAGTTACATGTGGTGGGAGATTGGTAGGGTTTTCTAAGCATGCACAGAAATACCCTATAGAAAAAGACTGGTACATTTGACCACAGACTGAAGGAGGAGGGGGTGGCATATCTTTTATATGTCAAAAATCACCACAAATAATTAGATGTTAATGAAAAACCAGTTTTTTTATTTTCTAAAGAAAAATTAAGGTCGCCAATTCACTTTTTCCCTCAGTATTATAAAATGTAACTTTTTAAGTTATATGAAAACTTTCTTTTCATGTTTAATGTTTCTAAAGATAAGATATTTATCTTTAAAACACTGTTGTAGTGGAAGGAAAGCAAAAAGATTGGTCATCTTGATTTTCTCTTCCAGATATAAACAGAAGAGCAAATCCAAGCTGGTTTGCAGGCTCTCCATGACAGATGCAGGAGACATGACCTGTTTATCAGCAGTAAATGACTTTTATTCCCGTATCCTTTCTCCCAGATCCTGTTGGGTTTTGTGTCCTGAGTGTTGTTCCTCTGGCAGAGGCATGTGCTGAGCATCTCATGAGTGTCAGCATCGTGCAGGACTCTGGGAATGCAGGGACCCTCCTCATGGAGCTTGCCATCTTTGTGTTAATTGTACATGTAATAATTTCATCTCAATGTTGAGAAGGGCCTCACAGGAAACAGAAACCTGAGTGCCGCGCAGCTCATGCCATCCTGCAGGTGGGCTGACCTGGCACTTCTGGTGTAGACTTTGTTGACTAATGTGTAGTAATTTGGTTATTCTATACCATCTGCAGAGCTGGCAAAAATCATAGAGGTTGCTGTTCAAAATAATATGAAATGGAATTTAAAACTTTAATATTTGAGATTTTTATGGCTAACATCATTCCTTTTAATTTTAAAACTTGATTTTAATTTATTTAGGGAAAAGTTCCTGATCATAGGAATTCATTGTATAAAGTTTTAATTTACTCAACGTTAGATCTAAGTTGAACCCTATTGGAGGGTTTTATAGTTGAACTAAAATAAAGTGTTAGGAGGTTGTAGTATGTTTTAGTTAGAAATGTGGTAATTTCATGCTAGAATAGGTGCTAAGATAGCTAGCAGAAATAAGAACTATGTCATTAGGATTATTCTAGCTTAAATGATGTTTTCTGGAATACAAGGGTACTATCGTGGAGAGTAAGCCAGTGCTAACAGCAGCCTTCAGGCCTCTTGACTGCAGTGCACCTGTATTCCCACCACATACACTCATGACTACAGCATTCGGGGCTGAGCGTGAAGCTTGTAGGTGGTCGCGGGAGCCCTCAATGTAAAAGTGCTCCTTTTATGTCAAGTTGATGAAGCACATCATGGTCCCTGCCAACGTGGCACTTGTCGGGGTTGTGTGCTCCCACCATAAAGCCTGCCCCAGGGACTGTCATCCACTCTGTGGGTCTGTCTAATTTTAGTTCAGTCCTTTCTTCTGAGCACAATATCTACACATTCAATTATTTGACATCCAATTTGGGTGTTTCATGAACATCTCAAACACCACGTATCTAAAACTGGAACTTCCACCTCAAAATAGGCACTGCGGTTGTCTCCCTTTTTCTAAGCAGCCCCTCCATCTCTGCCCATCTGCTCTTGCCAATGCCTGGGGCCAGATGGGGTGAAGCTGGACTGAGCTCAGGACTTTTCCAGTGGAACTTCAGAAATTCTTAACTAGTCATCCCTTCATGAGTCTTCTAATATTCCAAAGTTTTTATTAGTAAAAGAGAGGGAACTGTCCCTTCCCTGTGGGTAAGAGTGTTGAGAAGAGCTCCTTAACTGGATTAATGTAGACATCGTACTCACAGCTGGCCGGAACAGGACTGTGGAAGTGTTTGATCTCAATGCCGGCTGCAGTGCAGCCGTGATAGCAGAAGCCCACTCGCGGCCTGTCCATCAAATCTGCCAAAATAAAGTGAGTACGTTTTTGGATAATAGATATCATCTGTAAAACTATGTGCTTAAAGTGTTTAACAGATACAAATGTGTGATGCTGTTTTATAAGTGCTTGCTATCAAATTCAATGTTAATTTTTATTGCTCATTAAATTATTCGAAGCCTTGATATTTGACCTTAGTAGATATATTACTATCATGTGGAATGTTAAGTTTTGTATTTTTGTGTTTGACTATTTTATGGGCCTATATTAAGATTTTACTAGTAAAACATTCTCACATAGAACTTGATAGGGTTGCATATTTTAAGCAGTAATGGGATTGCATGGTAGACACAGGTGCTATGGACTGTGGGGCAGCCTTGCCAAATCAATAGCTTTTTTTTTTTTTAAGTGGAGGCTGTTGGATATAGCCAGTCCATTTTGACAGAAACAAAGTTTACAAATATCTACAGTGGTGGGTTAAAGGGTTGGCATTACGGGAGAGACACTGGATAAGTTTGTTGTCTGATAGCTGCATGGTTCAAAAGACACTTGGTTACCTAAGAGGGCGTCTAAGTCTTGGGAACAAAACTGTATTTCTTAGGACTAAAACTGCAATTTTGGTTTTTGATATGCCTGGAAAGGTTTTCCAAGTCAAGGATTTAACTTACAATGCCTCTGGCATTTATATTATGATTCAGGGTATCATTTTGCTAAGTGAAGTGTTGGTATGTTGGTTAAAGAGACTTTGTTACCCACAGTTTAACACATTTTGAGTCTTTAAATTTCTGTTTAATAGGACAGGTATGGCCTGATCATCTATAAAATTTTTTAATCAGTTCAAATGGGAAAGAGCAAAGATTCTGGGCTGTTAACTTAAATTACATTGAAGCAGATTTGTTCCTGTGTCTCTTCTGGGGAAAGGGGAGATGGAGTATTGGGGCTACAGGAAGACGTTCACGGGTGCAGCATAAAAGACCCCTGGATTCAGAGGCTCCGTGTCCAGGAAGACAGTCTCCATACATGTCTGTCTGGACAGCTCTTCAGAAAGGCAGATCCGGGACTTGGCAATGTGGGGTAGTCAGAACTTTGGAGGCCAGGAAGATGCATGCCTGGGGAGGCTGCCTCCTGAGGAGAAGCCAACCTCTGTGCCCTCCCTGTGGGGCAGCCTTGGTCAGAGAAGGGAGGGTTTAAAGGCTCTGATAGGTGTCTTTATCTTGCCTTCCTTTTAACCTTCCACGCCCCACCCCCTGCAGTCCCTTAATAGATCATTTCAAGTTGCAGTAGAAGGCTTCTCTGGTTTGAATAACACCATGGAAATATCAGCTTGGGGAGAGTTGTTGGAGAAAAGATTATTTTTCTGCATCTTCTCTTTTTGTTTAGACTCTTCCTGCACATCAACCAGAGCAAACATGTTTTTAAACGTTGTGCAGTAGGTCTCCGAGATGAATGAAGGAATCCCTTTGAAGAATCTGTAACTTCTTTATGAGGCTATTAAAATGGCATACTTCAAAAACGAAGTGTGTACCAGTCAAATCAGTGCTATGTGTAGTACTCCATGTTTCTATTTTTTTCTGGAAAAGCTGTGAAGAAAAAAGAATTAAATTTGGTAATTTATGGCAAGAAGGGCAGCACTGTTTGTATTTGAGAGCCATGATTTGATGCTACTAATTTTGCAGTAAGATCTGTCAAGATTAGGCAAACATTTGATTATTAGATTTTTATATATTTCTGGGCTTTTAAATGAATTTAATAATTGAGTTATTAACTTTTAAAATTATTGTTAGCCTAATACCCATTATCATCTTCTTATTATTATTTTGAGATGGAGTCTTGCTCTGTTGCTCTTATTGCCCAGGCTGGAGTGCAATGGCGCAATCTCGGCTCACTGTAAACTCTGCCTCCTGGGTTCAAGCAATTCTCCTGCCTCAGCCTCCCAAGTAGTTGGGATTACAGGTGTGTGCCACCACACCCAGCTAATTTTTGTATTTTTGGTAGAGATGGGGTTTCGCCTTGTTAGTCAGGCTGGTCTCAAATTCCTGACCTCACAATCTGCCCACCCTGGCTCCCAAAGTGCTGGGATTACAGGCGTGAGCCACTGCATCCTGCCAACCTATCTTATTTTTTAGTTATTATGATACCTTTTAAATTCAAGTGCAGCTTAATGAGGTATTGATAGCTAATATTTGGATGTAGAATGTTAAAGTATAAGTCTGACCTACTAAATTTATTTAGTGAAACTTCCAGGCAAAGGCATTTGACTTAAAGACACTTGAGTGCAGACTAGGGTTTGTGCTGTCTTCGTGTGTGCCCTGGGTAGTGCCCAGAACCTGGGATCTGCTCACTCGACAGGCACCGATTTGAACTGTGACTTGCTGTTACCAACAGAAAGCAAAGGATTCAATTCTTTGTATAAGAAAGTAGATGTAAATCTAGAGAAAAAATGGTTTCTTGAAAAGACTCGTCAGCACATAGATTTCAGAGGTTAAAGTTTGACAAATAGTATTTAAAATTTGTTGATATGTTATTCTCAAAATGCAATATATAAACATTTCTCTAAAGACGAAGAGAAGCCTCTCCTGAGATGTTACGTAGTTGTCTGTCTGGTCAGTTTTTCTAAAGTCTGTGAGTCTTTAGATAATACAGTTAAATGAGAATTGACTAAATTTCCCAATATTGTCATTCTTGAGTTAAAAATTTTTAGTTATGAAGATAAATGAATCTTATATGTGAAGTTTCTTTCGTGTTGCAAATTTTACTTTTTTTTTTTTTTTAGACAGAGTCTCGTCCCATCACCCAGGCTGGAGTGCAGTGGTGCAAGCTCAGCTCGCTGCAACCTCTGCCTCCCGGGTTCAAGGGATTCTTCTGCCTCAGGCTCCCGAGTGGCTGAGATTACAGGCGTGTGCCACCACACCGGGCTACTTTTTGTATTTTTATTAGAGAGGGGGTTTCACCATGTTGGCCAGGCTGGTCTCAAACTTCTGACCTCAGGTGATCTGCCTGCCTTGGCCTCCCAAAGTGCTGGGATTACAGGTGTGAGCCACTGTGCCCAGCCAATTTTTCATTTAAAATGTATTTCTTACCATGCTTTTTGACACTTGGTGCTTCTCGTCTCAAACATTGTCAATTGTTAGAAAAATATTTCCTAGTTCATTTAATTTTTGTATTGGTTGTGCATGACTCTTATTAAAGGTGGTCATTTCAAAGCCAATTGTAATTTATTTTTGGTGTTTGGGAAATGGTCTGTCAGCATTTCCATTATAAATCTTTATTTTCTTTCTCATTTTGTTCTTTTTTTTCTGAGTTTATGACAGAGCTATCAACCTTGGTCTAGATTAAAACTTGGCCTGTTAGAGCTCAGTCTGAGACTTTTTTTCAATTTAGTTCCCAAATTTGTTTAAAATTGTTTCAGATGTTTAGGTTGCAAATGCAAAATATAATTTTGGAGTTTTCAATGCTTTCTAAGTTATAACTTAAAAAAATAACATGCTAATTTTAAGATAATGGTAAAGATAATTCTTTTAACTTTAGCTAACCAATTTTCTCATATTTTCAAGAGAATTATTTCAGAAAATGATATGATGTAATTTGGTGTGATCTTGTAATTTTGCTTCCTTTCTTCTCTGTTTCCATTTTGTGATGGAAGAATTTCTAACGTTTTGCATATATAAAGCTGTTCTCTGTTAAGGGGTTAAATGCATGTAAATCTCTTAGCATATGCTAAGTCCATTAAATGAAAGCTATTTTTCTTATTTTTGAAATATAAATTTGTGCAGGCTGATGGGTACTATTTTAGAAAACTCTTAAGTTCCACATGCAGCTACTCTCACACAATTCTTGTTCCTGTGAGTTTTAGGGATGGATGCACAAGAATTTCTCCACCTGCAGCAGAAGATCAGAAGCGGAGTTAGATATGGTTTCAGTTTTCACAGAAATTATAAGGCAGAGGTGGTAGTCATGGGTGGAATAACATCCGCACAAGGCTGACTGTTCTAAGCGCCATAAAATGATGTGAAATCGCTGCCAGAGAGTAGGGATGGGACCAGCCATCCTGCCCTAGGGATTAGAGAAGGCTGTGTCTAAACTGGAATTGTCCGTTCTCACATATTGTTAGGTAAAACTTTTGGTTTAATGAGGAGTTTGAAGATGCATAAAATGGAGAGATAGAAAGGTTGCATCAACTTGTTTAGCTTCCCATGTAGTCAGCAAGTTCGGACTGAAAGCTGCGTGGTGTCCAAGTCTCCCCATGACACGCTGTGTTCCCACAGGTAGAGTGATGCATATTTAAAACCCTGCAGGCAGGCTGGTGTGCGTGAGTTTCCCCATGAGGAGTCTCAGTCTGTTGGGGCTGCTTTAACAAGATGCCCTATCCTGGGACATTGACAAGCAACAGAAATGTTTTGCTCACAGTTTTGGAGGCTGGCAAGTGTGAGATCAAGGCACTGGCCGATGAGCGTCTTGTGAGAGCTTTCTGCTTGAGAGGTGGGGCCTTCCTGCTGTATACTCATGTGGTGGAAGGAAGGGAAGACAAGCTCCCTGAAACCTCCCTCACAAGGGCATTCAGCCCATTCATGCAGGCTCCACTCTCAGGACCGAATCACCTCTCAATGCCATTGCAATGGGGGTTTCAACTGATGAATTCTGCCCGAGACCAATGTCCAGACCGTGGCGCCGAGTTACCCCAGGTGCTTGCCAGAGTCTGTGCCGTGGGATTTTTTGAGTGTCACGGCTGGGAGCTAACATTTACCAAGTCTCTGGAATGCATTGGCCTTTCCCTGTGTGTTCTCATAGGCTCAGTGAGAACATCTGATGGATGAGGACGCACAGTGCAGGGCCTTCCTCCTCCCTCTGCATGGGCTGTGAGCTGGGAGTTGGACTCCAGGGCTGCCTGGTTCCTCTCCCTGGATGCCATTTTTCCTCCCTCTTCACCATCTAAACGTCAGGTTATCTCAAGTGAACCCAGTATTTTGACCAGGGCAACGCGCTCCCGACACTTCACACCACACCCTGTGCTGTGGCTGCACCTGCCTGAGTGTCGGGGTGGCTCCGCGTGCACACCCCACGGGAGGAGGACGGAGACGCTAGGCCTGGGGACAGCAGGCACAGTGAATGCTGCTCAAACACGTAGACGACCTCCACAGTCGGACGTGTGTTATTCATCTCTTCCTCTAGTGCTGGGTTCATTTTGGCTTCTTTTGGGTATTATCTTTTATTTCAATAATTGAGGAGACTTGATGAGCCAGATGAGGCTGTGCTTACATTTAGCTTCACTCTGGCTTTTGAAATATGTTGTGTTGGAAGCATCATCATAGATTTTTTTTCAAGCTGTGAAAAAGCATTGACTTGGAGAATGAAGATATAGGAATTGAATTCACAGGGCAATAAAGGTTTGTTTTTAAATAGGTTTTTGTATTTCATTGGCTTAATTATAATACATTTATTTTCAAGACTTAAAGCATCAAATTTCATTCTTCTCCCATTTAATTTACTGTAATGAACATTGTTGCTTCTAAATATATGTTAGAAATCAGCAATATAGAGGAGGATGGTGAGGAGTTATCCAGAAAATAATGGAGCAGGACCTTTCTGAATGGCAGCAGTGCTGGAGGACCAGTCATAAATTACAGCAGTTGTGGACTTTCAAATCAGAACTCTGCTGTTCTTGAGAGGAAGTGAGAAATGTGCTGTCAGGAGCAGGCAGCTGTTTGTCTGCTATAGTGAGGGTTCTTTAGAGCACAGGTGTCCAGCTCCTGGGAGGCGCAGGCCCTGCCCAGTGGTGCCGTGGGTGTCCGCAGTGGAGAGTCCTCACGCCCAGGCCACTGGGAGACGTCTGCGTTTATCTCTTTCACACACTGGATGACCACACAGTCTCTTGGAGGACTGGTTCTGTGTGTCTAAAAACAGCTGCTGTGAGAGGCAACCATTTCAGCATGGAAGTACTTTGCTGCGGAACAGCGGCCTCATCTGCTTCCTCACGGACGCGGTGACCGTTTCCGCCGCGGGACAGCGGCCTCGTCTGCCTCCTCACGGACGCGGTGACCATTTCTGCTGTGGGACAGTGGCCTCGTTTGTTTCTTCACGGATGTGGCTTGAGCACATTCTGTGCTGCACAGCGTGGACTCGTGCGGAAAGCTGCGCAATGTCATCCTCAGGAACACCTCCCGGATCACAGGCAGGAGGTATATTCGGCTCCTGAAGTGGTCAGTGGTGCCTCTGAACAAGGCGGGGTCCGGGAAGGTGTCCTCAGGAGGTGGTCCTGCGCTGAGCCTTGCAGGTGGAGGGGGCAGCTGCACCAGCAGGAGAAACCCAGATCTGGCCCCCCGGCCCACTGAGTGGCCTAGAGAAGGCAGCAGGAGCCTGGCACAGCCTACTGTGTTCTGCTCCCAGCCCCACAGGCAATGCAGTACCCCTCTGGCTGCTGTCTCTGCACCCATCCTGCTCATCACAGCACGGCCCCTCTGTGTCAACCTCTGTGGGTGTGCAAAGCCGCAGGAAGGTGACGCCCACACCTGCCTAGCCACAGCCCCACGAGGACCTGCCACCAGGCAGGTGCAGATGTGGGTGGCCTAGCGCTGCCCGTCTTCTGTCCCAGCTGTGGCCTGTATTTTGCTCCCCAGCAGCCGTCCCCACGGGCTTTTCTCCCCCTCACTACCCGCTATTGACCTGTGCCTTCAAAACCCCAACCAGGTGATTTTAATCTTCACTGCCAATTCTTCGGAGGTCCTCAGCAGCTTTTAGGAAAAAAACCGGAGGCTACATGCAGCCCCTGCGGTGCCTTCTTGTGCCTTGACCTTGTTAGTGTCCTTGGTGATGCCTCGGACCTGGTCTCAGGCTGGGGCCTATCTGAAGCCCAGGTTCCTGGGCTGGGCCATTCTCTCATACCCCAGTCGGCTTCTGCGGTGACCTGGACGTGCCGTGTTTTCCTGTGGTGTGGTCACAGGAGTGCATCGGGCCAGCTCCTATATGACACACATCTACCTGCCGGTAAGGGACAGGCTCTGTCCCCACGTCGCAGCAACATGAACATGGGCACGGGGCATCTTCATCCCCCTGGGGCCCCAGATGGAGCGAGGGTGCCGGCTGTGAGATCTGAGCATGCACTGCTGGCACCCAAGCTCTGACCCCACAGAGCAGCTGAGGCTCCACACTGACTTCCCAGCTGCACCCACCTGACGATGAGCCCAGTGAACGGGGCTGACTCTGAGACACAGGATTGACCCCGTTGGGTATAAATCCAAAGGATTATAAATCATTCTGCTATAAGGACGCATGCACACGAATGTTCATTGCAGCACTGTTTACAATAGCAAAGACCTGGAACCAACCCAAATGCCCATCGATGATAGAAATGACAGGGAAAATGTGGCACGTATACACCATGGAATACTATGCAGCCATAAAAAATGATGAGTTTGTGGCCTTTGTGTCCTTTGGTGAACCTGGAAACCATAATTCTCAGCAAACAGACACAAGAACAGAAAATCAAACACCGCATGTTCTCACTCATAGGTGGGTGTTGAACAACCTGAGAACACATGGACACATGGAGGGGATCATCACACACTGGGGTCTTGTGGGGGGAAGTAGGGGAGGGACAGGAGGGGGGAGTTGGGGAGAGATAGCATGGGGAGAAATGCCGGATATAGGTGATGGGGAGGAAGGCAACAAATCACACGGCCATGTGTGTACCTATGCAACAATCTTGCATTGTTCTTCACATGTACCCCAAAACCTAAAATGCAAAAAAAAAAAAAAAGAATAAAAAAAAATTAATCGGGCATGGTATGGTGCCACATGCCTGTAGTCCCAGCTACTTAGGAGACTGAGGTGGGAGGATTGCTTGAGTCCAAGAGGTTGGAGTTGCTGTAAGCCATGATGGTGCCACTGCATTCCAGCCTGGGCAACAGAGCAAGACCTTGTCTCAAAAAAAAAAAAAAAAAAAAGGACCAAACAAATGAAAACAGTAGTACTAGGAAAATACTATACTTAAAAAATAAATAAATCTTGTGAGGTATAAACATGGTCTTATTTAATTTACTTTTTTCATAAAAAGCTCACTTATATTTTAGAAACTACTTCAATAGCCTAAAGATAGAGAAGTAGCAGTACTATTTTTAATAGTCATTTTACAAAAGACAGAGATTTTTTGGTGGAATTTAAAATAAAGAAAATATTCCAAACAACAATAACTAATTAATTTAATTACATATTTTTCATTGATTACTGTAACTGACAGTCTTATTTTATTTCACATAAAATATTTACCTTGCCTTTCATAAAAAAAGTTGAGAATGAAACTTCAAAATCTGTTTTTATTTATGCAAAGTGTAAACTTGCTGTAGACTTTTATATCCAAGTTTTCTTTCTTTGAGAGAATTAACAAGAGTTCATCATATTTATTGACCCTTTTCTAAAAAGAGGTATTTTTGTTTATTTGCTTGTTTTTGTGGTACAAGTCTAAAATGTTTAAGTACTCACTAAGCCCCATTCTTATTAGAGAGAACATAGTTATGTTGCAACATATAAAAATGACTGAATTGAAAAAACTGTAAGCCAACAAAATAAATTGTCTGATATCACATATTCCCCACGCCTAAATCTGACAGAGATATGAATCTATTGGTTGTGGAAACCAGATATGAGCAAGGAATATACCTGTTACATATTTTTTAACCACCTCTGAAGTGAATTGAATGACCCCATTTTCTGCAAAGTCTAACTTACTTCCCTTGGCTCATGTTTAGGTAGCATTTAGGTTCTTTAACTTCTTGAACTGGTAGGTCACATTTAAGCACCTTTCTCATTGAAATAAAACTATAAGACCGATTCATTTATAAATAATATTAAAGCTGACCAGGCTCAGTGGCTTATGCCTGTAATCGCAGCACTTTGGGAGGCCAAGGTGGGCAGATCACTTGAGGCCAGGAGTTCAAGATCAGCCTAGCCAACATGGTGAAACCCTGTCTCTATTAAAAATACAAAACATTAGCCAGGTGTGGTGGTATGCACCTGTAGCCCCTGCTACTCTGGAGGCTGAGGCAGGAGAATCGCTTAAACCTGAGAGGCAGAGGTTGCAGAGAGCCAAGATCATGCCACTGCACTCCAGCCTGCGTAACATAGCGAGACTCTGTCTCCAAAAGGAAAGGAAAAAAAGAATATTAAAGCTATTAAATATGTAAAGTAGAGCTAAGCACCAAACAAGGTGCAGGATAATGATTGTCTACAATTATTTAAAGGTGTCAACATCACCAGGAAAACAAATCATTTAACATAGAACAAGATTTTGGCAACATTAAAAGACTGGCATAATATTGACAGGATGTGGACCATGAATAAGAATTCATGAAGCAGAACTACTTTCAGAAATTAAATTATAAATTTTCTTCCCCTAGTTAAAAGACAAGATATGACACAAAAGTTCATTCCACAGGCAGAAGGCCCTGAGAGAACTCTGTAAGTCTTCATTAATAACTGCCCATGATTTGGCAACAAGCCATTTCTTTTCTTTATGATCAAGGATCCTACTCAGTGTTGTCATTCTCAATACTTTGCAGATCCTCTTAATAGCCTTGTAAGTTAGAAGATCATGTCCAAGAAAAGCAGCCCTAAACCATACACTTGTCTCACTGGGAATGCACTCGGATACCAATTTTCCAGTAGAGGAGGTTTAACAACACCCAAAATGTCTGGCTCCCTCCCAACGCCATTGTGTTGTAAAACTATGGGCAGGAATAGGACGTGGAGCTTCTTCAAATCTGCATACCTAAAGTACAGAACAGGAACTACATTTCTTATGATTCCACAATGTCAACATTCTTAGTTATCTTTTTTCTTTCTTACTGTAATTTTACAAAAATTAAACAACTATATTTTAATTATAACAAAATCCTTTCTGCTAATAACAAAAGAGAAAACCAGTTTGAATTTAAAACAACATGTCATTATTTCAGTAAGGTGTAGCTCTATGGAGTAGGGCATCTTACCATTCCTTTCAGAGATGATATGGCTATGAGGTCACTCCCACAGTGTAACATGGATAAAAAACCTAGTAATCTCTAAAGACATGAGAGTGCTCAAGTATTACTTGTTTCACCTAAGGTCATCCTGGTGCTCTCTGCATCCTTTTCTCCGCCATCACAAATTATCTAAGGGGAAATTTATTCATACTTACCATGTATGCAAAGACTATAGAGATAGGGGAATAAAATTATTTGTCTTAGAATTCTTGAGTCTTCCCCCAAAAAGAGGAAGACATTGTGTGGTTCTCTCCACTCTTGAATAATATGAAAATGAAAATATATTGCTTAGTAGAGGTTATCAAAACTCCATATTATACACCTTTGCTCTTTGAGGACCAACAGGGCAAACTCAAGTGGTATATAAAACCTGTGTAGAAACGAAGGTGAAAAGAAAAGTGGTACCAATTCCCAATTTAAAAAACTGCCTTCCTCAAACCTACACGATAGCCCAGTACTCACCAGAAAATTCTCTGCAGCTCTGCAGTAGTTTTAGTTTAGGTCATTGATGAATAGAAGTACAGAGCCCTGAAAATATTTAGAACACGTTAGGTTTATTAAAAATTGAAAGCTGGGCGCGGTGGCTCACGCCTGTAATCCGAGCACTTTGGGAGCCCGAGGCAGGCGGATCACGACGTCAAGAGACCGAGACCATCCTGGCTAACATGGTGAAACCCCGTCTTTACTAAAAATACAAAAAATTAGCCAGGCGTGATGGCACATGCCTGTGGTCCCAGCTACTTGGGAGGCTGAGACAGAAGAATCACTTGAATCCAGGAGGCGAAGGTTACAGTAAGCCAAGATTGTGCCACTGCACTCCAGCCTGGTGACAGAGCAAGACTCTGTCCTAAAAAAAAAAAAAAATAAAAATTGAAGTAAGTTATTTTTTTATTTAAAAAATAATAATGTGTAACTGTCTCATTTATCCAATTCACTTTAAACGTGCTGACATGGACTTCAAAAAGTATTTTTAACCATGAGAAAAATCTTGTTTCTATTACTCATGAATTTTTTATGTTGCTTTCAATTGCATCATGCTGGAGGTTTGCAGTTTTCTTAAACAAAAATGCAAATTTAAAAATCTAAGTTTTTATTGTTTTCCCTTCTCACTTATTTAGGAAATAAATCTGATATCCATTTCATCAAGATCTTAGCAGGTGTTCTATAAAAGCAAATTAAAAAGAAAGCCAGTATGTGGCTGTGATGGTTTTGAAGATTTGGGTTAATATCAGGCCAGGAAAAATGTGATTATTTGAGCGTAACTATAGTATTTCTCAGGAGCAGTCTCAAGACCAATTCAATAGGTATACAAAAACCTAACTGAAAGAACTGATAGAAAATCATGTTGGTATTTCAGTAGTCAATATTTATGAAAGGGTCATTGGTTCTGAGATTAGTAATAAATACTTTGCCATTACTTTCAACGGCAAAACAGCAATTACTTTTGCACCAACATAATACTATGAAGACTGTCGTAAGATTTAGTGGAAAATTTTGAAGAACACTGGGATAGATATCATATCGTTTATTTTAGCATCTCAATCAGTGATTGTTTCTTTTCTAAAAGTTCTTACAAGTTCACATGCATCTAAAGACAATCAAGCTTTTCAGGTGAAAGTTTGTCACTGCCTATTTTGCGTTCAAGTGTTTTCTCCTGGGACTTTTTGGAGCATTGAAGTGTAAGCTATAAATTTCCACTGAGCACACGATTTCTTTCAGCTCCATAGGGTGCAGCCACATGACATATGAACTGCAGTGAGCAGAAAATTTTCCTTGTGTCTTGTCTGACTTGCCTTTTCAGTTATTATTTTGGGAATTTTCATGCCACCATTATTATTTGATACACTTGGACAACTTTTAAAAAGCATCAATTTTTCTGATTAATATCATATGTATCCCTTTCATTCAATTCTGTTTACTAATACCTTTTTGTAAACGGCCACAGAATTCAAGGGCTTATATTTCTCATAAGGTTGGGACTCAGACGCCACCTCTGTTTGAGAACATTTCCCCAGCTCCTACAGGCCTGCTGGCTCAGACACTTCTGCTTTCCTTTTCTCTCCCTAGCACCCACCTGCTATATTTGAGACTGAAGCAATGTACACATTCTCAGGTCTATGGACATACGCGAATACTTCTTGCTTAAGCATTGACAGCCTTAAAATGGGATAACTTCCTAAATGGATTGCTATGAGCTGTCCGTTTATTCATAGAGCTGCAAATATTAATTTTAAAGAATCTGCCTCTCTGTTCAAGACCCCTCAGTGTTGTTTCTAAGGCTTATAATTCATCCTATAAAAATAATTTTATGCAGATCAAAAGGAGCAAAATTCAAGATCAGAAATTGATGTAAGAGTAAAAAGAAAAAGGAGTAGAAAGAATATGCCACAGATTAGAGAAGGAAAATAGTAGTATGTCAAGAGCAAGTGGAATGTGGCTGAAAAAAGTGGAAACGACAGACACTTCAGGTACAAGTGGAAGGGGTGTCATTGCATTTTCAATTTATATGAATCCCAGATAATTTCTATAACCTGGAAAAAAGCACTTGCTCCAAAAGAGGAAACTGGTAGTTTGTGTGAGCTAGCAAAATATATATATTTTTTTTGAGATGGAGTTTGACCCTTGTCTCCCAGGCTAGAATGAAATGGGGAGGTCTCGGCTCACTGCAACCTCCGCCTCCCAGATTCAAGCAACTCTCCTGTCTCAGCCTCCCGAGCAGCTGGGATTACAGGCGCCTGCCACCACGCCCAGCTAATTTTTGTATTTTTAGTAGAGACAGGGTTTTGCCATGTTGGCCAGGCTGGTCTCAAACTCCTGACCTCAGGTGATCCACCCACCTTGGCCTCCCAAAGTTCTGGGATTACAGGAGTGAGCCACTGCGCTTGGCCAAGCTTACGAAATATTAAGAGGGCAGTTAATCTAGTACAAGAGTCTAATAGGACCTAGATCATATTCTATGAGATTTGGTGGTTAAATATGACAATATCCAAGTTATAGCAGCAAAGGGACCAACTTCTCTCTAGTACCATTCAACTACAACTAAAAGATAAAAGCAGGGTGATTACTCTTAGACTAACAAGGATCAGATTAAGAAATTATTCATGCATTCTCTTGAGTGAAGGAAGGGAGAATTGGACAGGCTTGATACCTCTTTGTAAACAAAAGATAGCAATAAATTCTGTGAGTGGGAAAAAGGAATTCAAGATGACTCTTAGGTTTTCAGCATGAGCTTCTGTGTGGACGCTACTACCATTTGTGGATATGAAGATAAGGTGGTAGAATCAAGAGCTCCTCTGTGAACATTCTAAATCTGAAATGTTGAATAGATATTTATTGGAGATGTCAAATGATATGACATCTCTAGCTCTAAGTAGAGGTAAGTGAGACAGAGAGGTATGCCAGTCATCAGCAAATAGATTTAAAGTGATGGGAATGAAGGAGATCATAGAATCATTTAGAGAAAAGAGGCATGGACCCACTTCAGCATTTAAAGATGGGATATTAAGTAAAGAGCCATTGAAGGAGAAACTGAGATAGCTGGAAAGAGAAGACCCTGATGAAATCATAAGAAGGGAAATGATGGAGAGGTGGTGGTTGTTTTGTTTTTGACCCAGAGGGATTGATCAATTCTTACCCAATAGCACTGAGAGGTTGTTTATGACGAAGCATGACACAAAGACTATTATTGACCTAGATGCTTCAGTGGAGTTTTGGAGAGAGGAGCCAGATTCAAAAGAGGTAAAAAAAAATTATTATAATATGGGACAATAAGGATAAAAATCTTATTTAGGAATTTTAGTGTAACGGTTGCAAAACAATGCAGCAATAGTCAGAGGTGGATATGGAGTAAAGGAGTTTTTTAAAAGACAAGAAATATGAAAACAGAGTAGTAGGAATGTAATGAAACTATGAGGAAATGCTATCCCTATATATTTGAGTTTATGAAATAAGTTTCAGCATCAGAAAATGTAAATCTGGCTGTAGCTAAACAAGAAATGGAATCTTCTTTCAAGCTGGACCTGTCAGACTGTCATTCCTAAAAACTGGAAGTGGGATACTGAAATATCTAATAGAAATGTCTGTAAGGTTTGACTGTACATTCTATGCTTATGTGACAACTCTTGTAGTTTTTAAAATTTCTCTTTTTTGTTTTAATGAATTTGAGTGTTTTTTCTCTATAAAATGCAAAGATTACTAAGAACATTGAGTTAAACAAAGTTAAACTTTCCCAGAGTCCTCAAAATTTATACGATTTTACTATACGAACCTGAAATAAAGAGACAAAAATACATTCCCCGACACATTTCATCATAAGACGTTCTTTAGAGAATATCTGAGGAAACTAGTGATCATATGAAACAATTTACAATATTATTTAGCTTTTGCTTCTGTCTCAAGTTCCTTAGTGTTTCATCTTCATATTTTGCTTCTGGCTTTGTTCCATTCTGGTGTAATGTCTGCATTCATCTTTTCACCTTCTACCTATTTCACCCAAATTCCATCTGTCAAACTTGTACTTTCTTCACTAATTTTTCTCCTGACTACCTCTGAGACTTTGGGAGCCATATTTAGAGTTATTATTTGAGATGAGAATTTCATTGTCTCCCATAAATCCTCTCATTTTTATGGTTGTGGAAGTGTCTCCTCAAAATACAATACTTATACCAATTTTCAAAAATCTAGGTAAGAACAATATTTACATTTTCTTTAATATATAACAGAAGAGAGGATGACATAAAACTCATTAACCTTCTAAATCAATACTGTCATTTTCAGTTTTCTTGAAGTAGAGCTATTACACATCTCCTTTTATAGACCCCCCCACTTGCTCAAGTTTTTGCATCTTTCAGAAGCTTGGAATGCTCAAAAATACAGTGCATGCAAACATTGATTTCTTTAAACCATGCGGTGGTATTTGCCTTTGTACTGCGCAGTGACATGTCTCCATTTTAATGATATTTGAATTTAGCATAGGAATTGGATTCCCTTTCAAATCCACTACACATTAAAATCCCACCTGCTTACCCGCATGTCTTACTAAAAATTAAACTGTTAATGCTCACAATGAGGGAAAAACAATTAAGAACTTCCTAAAATATACTGTTCAGTACTTATATTTATATCAAACACATGTTGCAATGACTGGTGTTTTGCATTTCAAACCCTGGCTTATATACACTTCCACGCATTTACAGCCTTACCCAAGGCAGAAACCATTTGCTTTTCATATAGCAATTGAAGCACAAAAAACATTCAGAATTTTGCTAAATGGCTTGCTCTAGTTTATTATAGTTTACCTTGTCTTTTTGTGAGGAGGAGCTATTATTCTTGCTCCAAGCTCTTGATCTCCCTGGGGAGTGGAAAAAAGCATCCGTTCTGGAGCAGAGCTGAAAGTAAATCCCTAGGAATGGGGATGTGGAGAAAAAAAAAAGGGAAGAGAACTCTGAGCGCATTAGAAAGTCATAAAGAAAGCTCAGCACCAAATCAGCTTGAAGCCACCACAAAAGACTTTGAGAGCAAGCTCAAGTGGTTAGTACATTCAGTTTTGCAAAAAGGAAACAAAGGATGAACAAGGCAAGGAAAATCTACAGAAAATAAGAGAATCGAGTGTGAGGTAGAAAGTGGAGAAGGAAAAAGAAAGTAAGTGAGAAAAGAGGAGAAAGGATAGAAAAAATGAGTGAGAGAGAATTGTAAGATTTCATAGCTGAGTCTCAGCATAAGACAACTGGGTAAGATGGTTGCCCAATAACAATCTTAATGGACATTTGGACTTTTCATGGCTAATTTGACTATACTGTATCTAGATTGGTTAATGTCTAGGCCAGACTGAATCATTTTAAGAGTATCAAACCTCAGTGGTCCATCCAGGTTTGAGTGTTAAAGTGATGATTTACCTATTGCAGGATTATAAGGAAATATTTTTACTTGTTTTATATTTTTAATTGTTTTATAGAACTATAAATCAGTGTATTAAAAGAAATATATACATATCTAATAATTACATATAAATATATGCACATACATGTATGTATATACATACAAACACACATGCACACACACACATACATAAAGGTCACTGAAAGACCTTTGTGTATGCATACAAGAAAGATCTTTGTGTATGCATGCAAGATTCTTTCCCCTTAAAAAATGTTAAAAAATGTTTAGCTACATTAAAAAAATTGACATATATTCATATACATGGATTTTTATTCATGCAATTCCTACATGAAACCTTTAAAGTTAATATTTGCTCTCCTCTTATCAAAAACAGACTGTTTTCACAATAGCTATGTAAGCCCTCCTTCATTAATACCCTATTCAGTAAGAAAGGGCTTATTATGATTTATATTAAACCATTTTGAAAGTATTTTAAAAGTTTCAAAATTAAAATGATTTCTTAATTTTAAAAAATTATGCTTTATGAGGGATATAAAGGATTAGAATCAAAAGATAAGACTAACTTTGATCTTCAAAGCCAAGCTGCCTGCTTGCTGCATGAGGCTTGCAGGAAAATATGAGCACCTTCTCAAGATTTGCATGGTATATAACTAGCCGTTAATAACCTTAAAGGCTGCTATTTATAACACAGATAAGTTGATTGGTTGGAATTTAAATGCATAGTTTACATGTTGGGGTTTCAGGTAGTTAAATAAATGGACAATAGAAAAATATGGTAAAATCTAAAGTTTAAATTTGAAAAAGAAACATTATTTTTACGAGATGTATTTGTGTCATTTGTATGATCTACCCTTACACACAGACACACACACACACACAAAATGTAATCACAATTTCTAACCCATTTTTCTCTCCAAATAATGAGATTCACCTAACATTTCCCAGCAGCTCTGTTCATCTGATCTAATTCTTCATTGACATAGCCAGGACTCATTTAATTAAAAGAGCTGGAAACTCAATGAAAGCAATTCAAGCAAAATAAAAAAATTTGGCTCATAAAATTGGTACAGAGCGGATTGGTATAAAAGAAATATCTGGAACCATTCACTTAATAAATACCAGGAGTGTGTGTGTCTGTCTCTGTCTCTCTTTCTGTCCATCTCATAGATATCCACATCATGGATATTTTTTCTGCACAAACTTCATTTTCTTTTGTTGTTGATAGAGTTTTCCCATATAAGGTAGATAGTGGCTCCCAGGGGCTGATTATTTGTGCATGAGTACAAGAATTATGTCTATTCCTGCTCTTACTCCTGCAAAAAATCCCTTATTAGCATTTTGTGGTTTATGTGCATGTGCATTTTTCTGGACCAACCTCTGTGGCCATGAACGTGAGGTCCTCTGTGCCACTCACTAGCATGAACCGCTCTGTTAGGTGCCTGGCCTTGTAGCCAGAGCATGACCTACCAGCAAAAGGATGAGAAGTGAAAGTGAAAGAGAACAAACATGCATTCATGACTGCAGTCACCATTTCTCCTTATGAAACTATATGTTTCCCCAATGTTTACAACTGCCATGTGATCAATTCAGAAAGAAATTGTTATTAAAAAATAGCTGTGAATCACCACAGCCATTACTAACACAATAATAATAACAATAGCCATTTCTTACTTCAGGCAATTGCACAGATATTTTCTTCTATTATCTCATGTGATTTTCCTCAAAATATTATGAAATAGACTATTTCTGTTTTACATAATAGAAAATTCAAATTGAATGTGAATAGCTCAAGCCATTTAACCAAAAGTTATAAAGTATGTTCAATTTTGGATTTTATGTAGAGCAATCAAAACCTCGAACAGGAAACATGGTGATAGCATAGCACAGATTTTAGGCTTCTGAGGGACTTCATCAATACTATCAATGTAATGGCATGTAAGACAACACCAAAAACTTAGCAATAATTATAATGTAGTCCACACGACATATAAGAATAAGACATAATTTCTGTATTGGTTAGGATTAGGTTCAATTGAATGTGAATGAATCTGAAATAATATTGACTAAGACATAGTCTTCTTATGTTTTCATGAAAATGAAGTGTGAGGAGAGGGACACGGTCAGTGTTGGAACAGTGACTTTATTATCATCAGAGATACATCCCTAGTGTTTTGATTCATGTTCCAGCATGACTCTTCAATAGGAAATTGTAACACTCAAGCTATCAGAAAGACTGACAGTTACAGAGCACAGAGTGAGGTGTGTCTCCCTCCATCTAAAATACATTCCAGATGTTGTACAGAGCACTTTTAGCCAGCACTTTATCATATTGCCATGTGTAACTACAAGGGAAGCTTATAAATAAGAATCTTTATTCCACTGGGTCATGTGCACAGCTGAAACTGGGGATTCCCTAATAGAAGAAGAGGGAATTGGATGAGGCAACTAGGAATCTCTGCCAAGAACTTTCATATACTTTCTTCTGCAAAGTGCCACTGATAGCACTCTTGAAGCAGAACCATTATTGCCCTGGTCCTGTTCCCTTATATTGGTAGGGAGCAACATTCTCACCTATTATGTTAAACATAAGATTTTACTTTACAGTTTACTAGAGTTACATTATGCTTTTTATTTCTGAAATTAAGTAGTGTGTTCTCTCTTGCTTCTTTGTAAAAACCTGTTCAGTGCTACATACTGTCTCTCAAATCTTACTGCAATAATAGATTCAACTATAGTTAAAAAAACAAAAACAGAAAACAAAAAAAAAACCCTTTACACTTAGTAAATTGCATCCAAAAATAAAAATGGCTGCAAGGGTATTTCTTGTTTTGTGTGTTCTTCCGGAAATGTGTCACTCCCTTAAGAGGTGATATTTACTTCACTTTCCCTTGAAGTTGGGTCTTTGTGACTATTTTGATGAACAGAACTAAGTAGAAGCAATGCTGAATGTTTTCTGAAATGCAGTCACAAATGCTGAAAAAGCTTCTACCTGACACCCTCTCTTTCAGAATGCTTGACATTGGAACCTAGCAGCAATGTTGCAAGAAAGTCAAGCAGTCGTGTGGAAAAACCATGAATAAGTCTTCTGACCACAGGCTTAGCTACTTGAAATGTTCCAATTAACTGCATCAACCATCAGACAAGTAAATGAGTGAGACTTCCGGTGATTATAAACTCCAGTTCTTGAGCTATCATAGCTGATACAAAATGGAGCAGAGCAAAGCTGTCCCCACCGAGCCCTGCTCAGAGTGCATGTAAGTAAGTAAAGTATATGTGTCATTGTTTTCAGACACTAAGTTTTGGAGTGGTTAGTTATATGATGTTTGGTAACTGGAATGTAAACACTGATGAAAATTAGGCAACATACCTGTAAAAAAATGCCAATTAAGGACTAGTAGAAGCATGAGGAGACAAACTAATAGAAGTATCATCCAATCATCTTATTTTAATGGTGAGAAAACCCTGAGAGAATTCACAGCGAGTAAGTTATTTATGGCCATACAATTATGCAGCATAATATATCCAAGAGTCATTCCCAGGCATTCTAATTATTCCTATGCAGTTTGTTTTTTTCCTTTATTATATCATATCTGATATATTATCTGTAATTTTTCTATATCAGATTTATACTTCTAGATGTGAACTTTAACTCAGTAAGTCTCAACCCTGACTGTATGTTTGAATTACTTACTGGTCCTCTGGAATTAGAATTCTCTGCACCATTACAGGCCTATTGAATGGAAATCTCTGGGCACGTGTGTGTGTGTGTGTGTGTGTGTGTGTGTGTGTGCACGTGTACACATACACCAAATCTATACCTAATTCTAAGGAGCAGACACTGTTGAGACTTCTTGGTATAGATCATGTTCCTTGGCCAAATGTTTCTTTGTTCTTTGCCTTTTTGACTTTTCTTTTTCTTTTTTTAGTGAATAGGGTTTCCCTTTATTGCCCAGGAGGGTCTTGAACTTCTAGGCTCAAGCTACCCTCCTGCCTCTGCTTCCCTAAATGTTGGGATTACAGGCTGGGATTACAGCTGTGAGCCACCACAGAATGTTTCTTTGTAACAGAGAATCACAGGTAGAAAATGTTTCATACATTTAACTCTGCATCTGTCACTCCAATGTCCTCACCCCATTGCTTTTATTTACATGAAACAAAATTGAATATTAACAAACTGTGTTTGGCAGAAAATGAAAAGATGCTTGTTATATGATATAATCCCTTTCTATATTATATGATGCTAGCAATCTTCTGTGCGTTAGTCCTTCACTAACTCAATTCAGTTCGACACATTACCCAGGAACTATGCTTGGCAATGGGAATTCAAAAATTAAAAAGACCGGCCAGCTTAATGAGAAAGATTTTCAGAAAGCTGACATTCATTTTTATGTGACAATGCCATAAGAGTACACACAGGCTGCTATGGAACCACAGAACAAAGACGTTTATTCTAACCTAAAAGCACTTGAAAAAATTCATATAAGACACAACACCTGAGGGGACTTGAAGGGTCAATCATAAATGTTTTCTAGATAGAACAACATGTTATTTTGGCATATGTAATTAAAGAAAAGACAAGGATAGAGCAGGTATCAGCAAACTTCATTCAGCCTATGGGCCAAATCTAGCCACTACCTATGTTACAAATAAAGATTACAAATAAAGTTTTATTTGAACAGTCATGCCCCATTGATACAACAGAGTTTAGTTGTCATGACAGCGACGGAGAGGCCCACAAAGGTGAAGATATATACTAGTTGGGCCTTCACAGAAAAGGTTTTCTGACCTCTGGTTTACAGAGGAGAATGGTACCTGAAATATTATCATATATTCATTAAATTACAAATGTTAAATATAAAAAATATAAAATTTAAAGCAGAAAAGGAAAGAGTTTCGAGTATATAGTTATAGGTTGGAGACATGAAGGACTATTAGGTCAAGGTGTTTGTGGTTTGTTTTTGTGTCACAGAGACCAGATTAGAAGTTTTAAAGAGCAAAGTGACATGATCAGATTTAGCAAGATTTCCCTGGTGCATTGTGGAGATATTAAACTCAAGATAGGATATAAGGGACCTGTTAAAAAGTAAGGTATCTTGAGGACCTAAAGTAGAAGAGAGAGAAAGTAGATGAACAAAAAGGGATCTATAGAAACCCTTCAGTAGGTATAATCAGCATGATTTATTGAATCTCATCTGTCCTCATTTTAAAACCTGTCTACAAATGTTTGAGACTCCTCCCTTCAAAAGGTGAAGCCTAACTACTCTTGGTTTATTTGTAGGCCCAACCTAGGGACTCATTTCTAATGAAAAGAATGTGACATTGGTGATGCTATGTGGCTTCCAAGGCTAGGTCACAAAGAGTATAGCTTCTACTGGATTCTCTCTCTTTTGAATCTCTCTCTCTCTCTCTGTCTCTCCACTCTAAAAAAGCCAAACAACCCACAGCACTGTTCACAATAGCAAAGACTTGGAACCAACTCAAATGGCCATCAATGGTAGATTGGATAAAGAAAATGTGGCACAAATATACCATGGAGTGCTATGCAGCCATAAAAAAGGATGAGTTCATGTCCTTTGCAGAGACATGGATGAAGCTGGAAACCATCATTCTCAGCAAACTAACACGGTTACAGAAAACCAAACACTGCATGTTCTCGCTCATAAGTGGGAGTTGAACAATGAAAACACATGGACACAGGGAGAGAAACATCACACACTGGAGCCTGTTGCAGGGTGGGGGGCTAAGGGAGGAATAGCATTAAGAGAAATACCTAATGTAGATGACAGGTTCATGAGCACAGGAAACCACTATGGCACGTGTATACCTATGTAACAAA